>JAQIYI010000747.1:0-15841 GCA_034700265.1 Polyzonium germanicum | reverse complement strand
CTTGTGA
Source organism: Polyzonium germanicum (assembly GCA_034700265.1). Classification (NCBI taxonomy): domain Eukaryota; kingdom Metazoa; phylum Arthropoda; class Diplopoda; order Polyzoniida; family Polyzoniidae; genus Polyzonium; species Polyzonium germanicum. The sequence goes on along the minus strand of JAQIYI010000747.1, from coordinate 15,834 downwards.
ATTTTTCTTCTCCTCAACCCAGAGCTATAAAGCTTCAACTTTTGCAAATTGATTTTTTTCAAAAAAACTGAAATCTGCTTATTTGGGTCGAATTAAATGCTTGCATTCTCTCCATAAAATCTCCTTCCGGTTTGCAAAGGATGTTCTTTGTTGACTTTGTCCATTTATTTGAGCGAGAGTTTGTTCACACCTCATATAACAACAAAACAAACGAGTTTTATGAGCTTTTTTATTTTTTGAAAAAAATAAACAGCGGATGTCCAGCAATTGATCGCCGTAGCCGACTTCCATTCGGTCCATCTTTCGTGGAAAGTTCCGTCCGGAAGCGCGGACGCATTTCGTCCACAGCCGAGGGCATTCCTCGTCAAGCACTGCGAAGTCGTGTTGTGGGGCAAGGACAAATGCGTCAGTCGCGTGCTCAACGCCACTGCCGAAGCTATCGACGAAAAGACGTCGAACGACTTGGCAGACCTGCAGGCCGTGGGAGGCCATCCAACGACCTACCGAACGACTGTCGAGGGCCTGCGACTGGCCACCAACTACAGCTTCGAAGTGCATCCGTTGATGGACGAAGACGTTGTCGGAGAGGCCGGTCGTCGAGGCCTGTCCGTTTTGCATCAACAGCCGACGCCAGTGGCCAACGCTCGCTCTCTTGACGTCCACGCTGACCACAATGACCTGGTCGTCACCACCAAAGCGTGTAAGAAGTCCATGAGATGTAAACTGGGAAACACCCCTTTCAACGGCGTCTATTAATAACTGAGTATAACTTAATTTGAAGTCTCTGCGCATCCGAGGACTTGTCTGGGCGACCGAACGGAAGTGGACATCGAGACCGGTCCCAATTTCACTGGACACGTTTCAGTCGAAGGCGCCTACGATCGTCGCTGCACCTGGCTGGGAGATGAACGGGACTCGAGCAGCGTTCACACCTTCGTCATCGATCATCAACTTTGCGGTGGAGTCCTGGTGAATCATCCGATTATTCTATTTACATTATTTGCATTTCCCTTGTTTCTTTTATTTATTATATATTTATAGTAACTAGATTTGTATTTGACTAATTGTTTATTGACCACGCCTATTATTATTTATGTTATTGCTTGTTTGAATTTAGTCGCCAATATTTTGGCCATTTTTCTTATGAATTTCATTTGCTGTTTGTGTGCAGAAAGAAGGGCGGATCGAGACGATCGTGATTGTGAGCGAGAGCAGGACGATCATCACCCACACAGCTCGACGCTTCATGGTCGTCTGCAACCTTGTCCCAGAGACCTACACAATCAAAGCCAGGTGCAAATTGGTGCCATTGGTCATATTCGTTAGTAAGGACTGAGGGTGTTGATCGTACTTTGTGTTTTATCTCTTCTTTTAAATGGGATCGAGCAGCATCAATGTCCCGAGTAACCAGGATCCCGGCAAAGATTCGAATCAGCCGAGCAACGAACTTGCTCCAGGCAACGACGTCGACTCTGAACTGTCGTACGAGGAGATTCTTCCGCTGGGAAGGCTTCCCAGCAACAACAGACGCATTTCCTCGCAGCACACGGCCGAGCTGCGCCAGATGGCACAGTTGCTCGAGGGAAACCGCAACGGTCTGTTATCGCTTTATTCGCATCGTGCAACGTTTTATGGCGCGACGCGACGAATCCTTTAGCTATGACTGCTTTGACCAGCTGTCAAATGTTGCGTCAAGTTGTACAATGCGAATCAGCCCTTACGGTTTGGCTTATTATCTCGCGAGTGTATCCGTCCAATTGATGATTTTCTCTTCTTATGGTTGCTGCAGATTCAACTGCGGCTCATCTGATCCTGATGGTCGTTCTGGTGGTCGCCGTTTCCGTGGGCACCGTGGCGACGGCCTGGTGGTTCATTGCACAAAGATCACGAGCCGGGCACTTCGACCTGGCCGAAGCAGAGTACGACGAAAGGCTGTCGACGTGTCGAAACGTCGTCGTCGTGCCCGGAAAGACGTCGAACGACGACGACGACGACGACCACCACCACCACCACCACCACCACCACCGTGGCCACGATGTCTCTGTAATCGGTGGTCTGGACCACCAAGAGGATCATCGCCTCGAGCATCATCCGTTCGATTGGAGAGCGAGAGGACGATCGTCCTTCGCCTCCCATTCCGGAAGTAGAATGCAATTAGGTAAGCCCGATCGCTCAATGCAGCTAAATCAATGTTCGCCGGACGATCAGCTTTCGTGCGCCGCAACGACCCTCGTCCTGGCACCGTCCATCACCGCCGCCTTCCAGTCCACTGGCGACTCTTGCTGCTAATTATGGTAATTATGGCTAATCACTCGCAATTAATCTTATATTCTTAATGTAATTTGAATTTTCAATCATTGAAAATAATTTGTTCAAGTTGTTATTGCTTTGAATGTATAAGAAAGAGGAAAATATGTATCGATTTATGGCTGTAAGAATCGTCCAATAATATTACAGGGTCTCCTAACGAATTAATTTCTTCTCTATTTACTAGTTAAATTCAATTGTTGTTTGGTTAATTATTATTCTTTAATTACCGCTCTGGCATTTGCCATTTTGCTTGTTTCAATATTTTCAATTTGGCGCCGCCATTTTGAATCGAGTTTCCTCACTCGGCCGCTGCGTGGCGCCACCTGCAACACGGTGATGATTTGCACATTTACCTTTCTCCTTCCTCCGTGACGCTTTGTGTTTTTTTCTGCTCCTGTTTTTCGCCTGAAATGTGAAAAAAGAAAAGTTTCGAGCTACTTCACCTGAAAATAAGCAAGTCTTCGCTGTTATTGAGATCATTTGATGGTCTTTAATCGAGGTGCCGTTATTCCGACGAACATTCGCGATTGGTGAGTGAGCGTGATTCATGAGTCATCAGAAATTTAAGCCTTACATGGCGGCTCCTAGGCCTATTCGGTGCGCACTAGGCTTATAAGCTTACAACATACAAGTAGGCCTAACTTGAGTGCTAAGAGGTATCCCTAGGTATAATTGGCCTCAAATATTTCAACTGCCTTTTGCCTGCCCGCGTTCGTCCTAGTCCAAAGACCTACATGTACGTTACCTAAGTAGGATGTTCAAGGTCACGTCATCTGTTGCTATGCGCGCTTGCGTCAGCCAGTCGCATATCATTAGGCCTACCGTGTTTCTTTCTAGACAAGAATGAAGTAGGCCTACTGAAGTGTGTGACTGGCTGACGCAAATGAACATGGCGCTGGCCATGGTTGCCACCATGCCTATGGCCGGAATCACTAGCCTGCCTCGAGTCAAGACAGCTTACCAACTTCCGGCTATGAAGGGGCATTAATTGCCATCAAAATCAGGCCTACTAAATTAGTTATCATCTGCAGTCCTGCACGCATGCACACCTCGATCGTATTTCACGATTTTGTTACCAATCTTGCTTCATAAGCGCTGCCTGCTCAAGCTGTCTTCACTCGACGCAGGTCTGAGATTTGCATTGGCCATAGACCTAGCTCCTGGGCCCGAGCGCCGTCTACCTGGCTCTGTGTCGTTCTATGCCTACTCTTGAGATGGAACGAAGTTGCGTTTGCGTGCTTTGAGCAGATCTCTTCGTTCGTCGAGTGTAAACAACCAAAGAAGCCTTCTCAGGGCCACTTTCTTTAGATCGAGCTTTGCAAAAGGACAGAACCTACATGCTAGTTAAGGTGGCCCATTATTGTGTGGCAGAGGTGTCAGAGGTCACGGAAACGAGTGACCAACCGGACCGCCTACAGACAGTCGCAGTTGGTCTGCAAGCAAAGCACGTACACTGCAGTGTACGTGGGTCGCGGGTGAATCCTAGTTCGTCTCCAACTTCCATGGTGTCCATGTCCACGAAGCGTCCAGTAGGCCTTTCGCTCATTTTCCACCGCCCAGATCTAGTTCCGCCCCTCTCCCTTCTCCAACCGAGATATCAAATCTCTTTTATCATTTTTTATTTTATTATCTTCGGTTCCTAGAATGAGATTTTAAAATATCCGGATTTAATGCAGTGCGCGCGGAAGCGAAGCCATTAAATTGTGGCTGGACATGGCAGTGGACTTTGGTGGCCGTGGTGCGCGCACGCAGGAATTTCCAATTTGTGAATTCCACTGACCGTTATCGGACGCGATGAAATCTCCCCGAACCCTTTTCTTTTTAGTGGCCATTAAATTATAATCGCCAATAGGCCTAAGCTTGGCCATTTTTTCTTTCTTGTCGTAAACATTAATTGCTTTTCCAGACTGGTTGTATGAGAGACAAATTTTACGATGCATTAATTAAAGCCCCATTTTGTTTATATTCATTTGCTTCTCGTCCCTAAATATGAAATCATTTATTAAGTCCGATAAGAAATACAAGATTCTTTATAGAGGCAATTCAATGCTTTGTTATTTTCATTAAAAGAATCAATTTTTAATTTGAATTCTCTATTTATTTTTGCAGGCGCAGAATGGTGCCTCGTCACGTCTTCAACACGCGTCACTTCCGGTTGACTGTTCGTCGGGTAATTACCAGCAGTATTTGATTCAAGTACATGTAGCAAATAGAATTACAAAATAGAATAGGAATTGTGTTTGAATGTTTGAAATTGAGATATTCACACGGCCCAAACTAACCCAATGTAAGTGCGCCAAAGAAAGGAAAGGAAAGCGCTTCCGGTTTTGCCTGACGACATCAGGAACTTTCGGGAAAGGCCTGGCGCGATTCCTTAGAATGTAATTCCCTAATTTGGTTAATTCGAAGACGACGCAAATCCGTCGACGCCATTTCCGCTCTGAGACGTGTCAAAGATTTAAACGCCTTTGAGCGCGTTCGTTTTGTGTTGCGCCGTCATGCAACGCTCATTTATCAATGTTGATCGGGGACTTAGGCCTGCGTCCCCAGGAATGAGGAATGGCTTTGCTGCCGAATAGTCGTCGTCGCGATGACTCTCAGAAGTGTCGCCGCTGATTTCTATTGACCGCTTGACGGCTCTAGAGAGCAAAGCGAAACAAAACGGTTGAACTGTGGCGGAAACTAAAGATCCACGCTTCTGTCCGCCTCATTAAAATCTGCGCTCGAGTGTGACAGGCCCACACAGCATTTCGAAATCTGCTTGTTTAAGAAGGCTTCTGTTTTTGCTTCTGAGAACAGCCTTTGGCCGTTGAACAAGTTGAGTCTCGATTCGCTGGACAATTTATTTCGGCGTGTATTTATTTTTCCATTGTTTAGACAGATCCTAATTGATTAGCAGATTAGTGAGGCCTATTTCGATTTCTTTTTTTTCAGATCTGCCCTAATTAGCCTAGTCGAGTATGTCCAAGGTCGCGAGTTTACACTAGAATGTCGTTCTTAATGGTCTCGCGGTCTAATTTCAAGTGACTCCATGGGAAGGCTCCTCCTTTAACAACCGTCCACTCTGGATTGATATTTAGGAGCTCACAGTCAGTCAGTCAGCTGTTTGCGCTACATTTAGGCCTAATAGTCTTGCATTGTCATGGTCCTATGGTATTGTTGGATTGAATGGGAGGTTGGCTAGTTGTTGCCCGCTTTGCTAACGGTTGCGTGCGTCAATAGAGCCGCAATATTACCGTCTTTCGTTTAGAAAGGCTCGTTTCCTGGTGCGCTGTTTTCTTCTTTTTATAGAAATAGGCCTGTGAGTAAACAGCGGTGGCAGTCTGTTTGCGGAGACGCATTCACTTTGATATTAAAAAGTCAATGGGATTTTCATTTTCATTTTTTTCATTTCGATCGATCGATTATTGTTGGACGATCAAGATGACAGGCTTCGCTTCGGAAATGAGGTTCTCGGCTCGGTAGCTGGTGCGAATTATCTCGCATTTGTCTTTGCAGCCCAAAGACACACAGTTACTTCCAGTAGGCGCTTTGAAGCTCGCACCAATTACGTCACGCCGCCGACCGCTAATGGTCAGGCACACAAACGAGCATGAAACATAGGACTACTCATGACGCATAAATCGAGTGCATGATCATTGATCGACTTATTTATACTGGTTCTGTAATAATAAAAATAAAAAATAAATTATGTGGCAAGCGATGGCTGATCATCAATCATACGGCACGCCTGCCATCAAACGGCCCCATGATCACGATACACTAGAAGGAAAGAACGAAAATCCAGATCAACTCCGAATTGATCGTCATCAACGTCACATTTGCTTCTCGGTAACGATCTTTTTGTGGCGCACTAAATGAGCAGAAATCTGAGCATTAAATGGCAAGTCCCGGCCGCCCATTTTTATTACGCTCCTGATCGATACCAATTGCTATTCACATTTCCTTATTTGCAAATGTATTCATGACACAGCGATTTTTTATTTACTTTTTATTTAGATCGATTTCAATAATAATACTAGGCCAACGTGTACTTGTAGTTTATTTAGTTTTATTTGCAGCTTAACGCAGAGATTAATTTATAAGATGTCTTAACGAGTAGGCATATGCGTACATGTAGCTTTAGGCATAATTCACGACGAGTAGATCGCCGTCGCGGCTAGCACGGCCAGGACAACTAAAGCGGCGACACCGCCAGTGATTTTCTAGAGCTTCAAAACTACATCGTCGGTATCCTTTTTCAGCACTTTCCATTGAGCCTACGGGTAATGGGAAAATTGAATATAAATTAATTGAAAGTCCGATGAGGCACACAATTTTCTAGATTTAAATTTCTGTTGCGCGCAGCCCGTCTTCGACGCCGCCATTCGGTGGTAATTGTGCAAAGTCTTCGATGCGTAAGTAGGCCTACAGGGCGTTGGCCACGATTCTTGTTGCCCCTTGTTGCTTTGTATCAGGTTAGCTGCGTCAAGTCGCTGTCGCGACTTGAAAAAATCCCAAGACGCGCTCTTGACGACGTCTGCATTTCTCCATTATCTCTGAGTGAAAAAATGTCAACGTAGGCCCTATTCTCAGTCTATAGAAAGGCCTGCATAAATATGGACTAAGCAGATAAAAATGAAGACCAACTTAGGCCTAGTCGAGCGTATGTAAAAGGAGCCGTACTGGGAATTCGGAGCTTAGATCCAGATTAATTCTTGAAATGTAAACAGCATTCGTGCTAGCAGCCGGAAATAGGCCCCAGTGGGAGTAAGAATTATTTATTTTTTATTTTTATTATTCAATAAAATATGGTTTCTCCTGGGCGACGCGTAGGCAGCGCTCGTATATTTATGGGCCGCTGCTCGCGCATAAAAGCCTTATCTTCGCCTCGTGACAGGTAGTTAGTGTGGTTAGGCCCGTTGCGTGTTGCCAGCGGTCGAGATTTCTTTTGACAGATTGCGAAAGTGGAAAGGAGAACTGCAATCTTTTATTTTGTCATTTCTGTTTGCTTTTTATTTTCTCCGTCATTAAAGGTGAATTAAGGGAGCACTCGTCGCGTTTTATCGCCACTCGTTTAGAGGTGTGGCCCCCTTATTATCAATTAATATATGGTATCTGCTTACCTACATTATGTTATCATTATCATGGTTTTAATGTCATTTGAGCGCTCATTCGAGGCCTATCGAAGCGATGATTTACGCGGGCTGACAGCCTACCGGCTTCAATTCTGCGCATTAACATTGTTTATGGTTAGGCCCGGTTTGTTTGTTTTGCAGCCGGTATAAATTATGAGCTTTTTCATCGCATTGTTTGTTCGCCCGGCTTAAACTGTGGTTAATTTGGCTGTCGAACACGGCCGATGTGGGCGGCGTTCTCCCACCACAGGCAGTCCTGCCTAGTTAGGCGCTAGTTATGACGTCGCAACCCTGTCGTATCTGCACAGTGTGGGCTCTAATGCGAAAGGCAGGTTCGTTATCTGGCCACGGAGGCCCGGAACGATGCGAATTTCTAATTGTTGGAGGGTAATTGAGATTGAGGACTCAGTCGGCCGGCCACGTGTTCCCACACGAGCGGAGGCGTTTAACCTCGTTTAGACAGCACGAGGAACCGAGCGCAAAAGCTCTTCATTTAATTCTCCTTTTCTGTGCCGGGGCGAAACTGGATGTGGCGCCAAGCGAACGTCGTCGTTTTTCGAATCGCATTTATATATCTGGAAGCCATATTTCACGCTGAAAGAACTTACGCTTCCCGAAATAACGCTGAATTTCGCGTGACATCAATTTCGGCCGGCTAACTCATAAGTCCTAGGCCGCGCGCGCTTTAATTGCAGCCTTATTTATTTGCTTTTTCTAAAAGGAATTCCTTCTGGATTTCAAGAGGGAACAGACTCCTCGGGTTGCACGTGCTCCTGTCTGTCCGTGTGAATCACGTGCTCAGCGCACGTGACAGCTTAACTGGGTCAGCACACCGCTGTTATTTTTAAAAGCGTACTTCCTTACAGAGACTATTGAATATTCTATAGTCTCTGGTTTTATCCTAAGTAGAGTTGCAAATTTCCTGGGAAAATTGGAAGTAGGGACAAAAACTGGGAATTTTCCGGGAAAAAAAAAACCAGGAAAAATGGGAAGATTGGGAAAATTGCTAAATTAAGATTCTTTGGACCGAAATACTAGGGCACCGCCCCACAAGTGGGCGCCCATGGGTTGAAACTGTTTTATGTTGACCCTATTGCATAAACTACGGTGTGTGGACCACTTCCGGTTTGCCCAATACACTTAGGATAGTTTTAGACAACTCTGAGGTGGCCCTTATAGCGAAAGTGCCCTGTTGCCAAGTAGGCCTACTGATTTCTTGGTTGTTTTCCCAATTTTCCCCCGAGTGCCCGGACCAATTGTCCCTTCCCAATATTTCTGGGCTTTTTTTTTCCATGCGTGCAACACTAAACCTAAGTGTTCGTCTGAAGCGTTCCATTTTAGAACGTGTTAGGCAGCACGTGCTCCGACTATTATGCAGCAACCATTTGGCTAGGCCTTGCAATGGATGGCTCTAATTAGCCGTCCAACTAACGAGCGACAATAATGCCCAGCACTAATTATTATTCTGCGAAATTAAATTCGGTAAATTTCTGGGAATGCCTGCTCGCCCCTCGGGCCTAATGCTTTTGCTTTGTTTGTTCTGCTAAACCAGCTCACGTGACGTCTACGAGGACAACAAAAAGACGACATTCTGGTCAACTAGGTTTTATTGCCGTCTAATTAGCATTTCATATCCGTCGTCGTCGAACATAATTCGGCGATTGGCGATTCGGACCACGTAGCAGCCGCGACCATTTCCTGTCTTAATTGAATCTAAATGCTGCCGTTTAGCGAAGAAGCCTCGGACGGACACGGAGATAGAGATCGGAATCGGGACGGAATTTCCTATGTCGCTACGACGAGTATTTCTTGTAATCGCCCATTTGGCCGATGCAATTGCGGCCTTCGCGATTGCAGCGGACGACGAGCGAAATTCAAATACATCTGTAGGCTCGCGTGTTCTTCTTGTTGTTGTTGATTTGTTTCGTTAGGAGAGAAAAGGCTTAGCGGTTCTTGACAGCCGATTTATAACAGGCGATAATAGGACGGGAGGACAAAAGGCATTTCCAAAGGCCATTTGGTCTCGCCTCGCCCTTCGTGTCCGATCGGCCATCGTGGGGACGACCGCCGCCGCCGCCGCCCCATCGAGCGCCTTCTAGTTAACTAGCTGTTAGGAGCTCCGCAACACCGTTTACGACCGAAAGTACTCTGTTAATTAGGCCCGACTCTGGCAGGGGTAAATATAAGAGAATAAAAATGCCTCCGATGGACTTCTCAGCAGGCCTAGATGAACCATCTTACCTGAGCTGCTTTTATTTTGCGCAGCAAGAGCCAAGTACGAAAGTGTTATTTCTAGTTCAACGGTGCTCTCGACAAATTCATGTTTTAGCTTTTACGGCCTGGAATTATTTTTGCTCGAGGAAAAATCGTGTCCGATATTTGCATTTCATTCGATGATTGAGCAGCTCGAGGGCGCAGCTGGCGTCGGCCCTTCCGAGCTGGCCGTCTTCCTGCGAGCGAACAAAGGCACGGCCGGGTTGAGTGAATAACTCGAGCGCAGGTGGCCACCAATCTGGGTATCAGTTCGCCGGGTCCATTGTTCATTCGTTTGTCTTGTTTTTTCCTCCAAAACGGCGAGACAGAGCGCAAAATGAACGCTCATTGACGGACGATATTTGCTTTTAATCACGCCCATGAAATCTACCGGCAGTCCCAGTAGATCTCAAACGTAACTTGTCTGAAGGTTCCACTTGTCCGTGTGCGTCACGTGCACGTCGTTTGATTCAAGTGACTTGGTAAGCGCACGTGCCAGCTCGTTTTTTTTTTTTTTTTTTTGATTAATGTAGTTTTATTTCCACGGTATCAACTATGGTACATAAGCCCTCAAGAGCATTGCTCGTGTGAGGGCATGAAAACGAAATAAACGTTCCATTATTGACGTTCCAAAGCACAAACTTGAGCTTTGTCGTATTTGAGCCTGTCTTGCTCAAGTCGGCTTTTTACGCCGGAGAATTCCATTGCAATCCGTTATCCATCGCACGAGCAGTCTCCAGATTGAACGTGCGATCTTGAGAATGCGCGTAATCGATCGATGATAGAATTCAATGAAAATGCTCACGTGCTGAACATTGTCTGTAGCAGACTAGCTCAAGACTGTGGTTAGTACTAACGGGCCTAAGACGGCCCGTCTTAGCTCGGCAGCTTATCAGTGTTCCGTTTGGCCCAAGCAAAATAGTGGCCGAGAGCAGACGACGCATTAATTCGCTTTAGTAGCTTCAACTAAAAAGTTAAGATTAAAATACTACAATGGAAACACGCTATTTTGAATGAAACAACTTTCAAGTTCAAGCTGGTTTCATTCGTCGTCTGCTGTAATCCTTCGCCTGGCTTGACTAAATGCAATTCTTGCATCGTAATGCTCAGTTTATGTTACTCCGTTGCATGCGTCACGTTGCAAGTTTGGATGCATGCAACGCATGCAAAGCTGCGCAAGTTCATTCAAAATAAGAAAGCAACAAGCAAGAAAAACAACCAGGAAGTGTCGCCACCTATTATTGACTATGTGCCCATGGTCATGGCCTCCTCAAATTGCCTAGACGCATTGCATGACGTCATACAACACAAATTTCTCAAAAAATGGCTTCCTTTTCACGCACGGTATGACGTCAAAAGATGGTTGCAACGGAGTAAGATGAACTGAGCATCAGGCCTACATTGTTTCGCTCGCAGCCAAAGAGCACCGTGCAGGTTTACATGGGAGTGTGTGTGTGACAAGGCGAGGGGCGAATCTATTGCTTGTTTGGAAATGTTAGCCGTGTTTTACGACTGTTGACGTCCAATTTGCTCCTCTAGTTGGCTGCGAATTGTGCTCTTGATGAATGGTTTGTGAGTGCCGGAAGTCCGCGGGTACACGACGCGCTTAATGATCTTCTCGCTCGACGGTCGCCTCGTTTTCCGAGTGAAGAGTCACGTGTTTACTCGCTGGCACGTATGGCGGGCCATTCGTGTGCTTGGCACGTAGAACAGGTGCGCTGGCCTCGACTCGTTTCACAGTCACCAGCGACTGACTGGCATTTCACAAGCGATGGCCGTCCGCACGAAGAGACACTCAGTGGCTCCACTTGAGTTTCGCTTGTGATGCTGGCAGATTCATGCAGCAAAGTAACGACGTTGTTTCCCCTTGTCTGCCTCACTCAGGCCGGTGTACGTGTTAACGACGTTGTTTGCGCTTAGTTTTTAGGCCCGCCCGCTGGCGCTGAGTGTGTTGACGCTTTAATTACTGGCTCAGCAGACTGTGGCTGCTGCTGCTGTCCAAATACAGCTCTTGCAATTTCCAAGCCCATCGGCCTAATTGCTTTCCAATGTTTCCACATCCAGATAATTAGCCGCGGAATGCCAATTGGACGCCTAGTGGACAGTCCATCTACCATGCTCAAGGCCGGAATCATTAACACAACTCCCAAGACCTCACTCGAGTCGAGACAGCTTCGGCAACCTCTGGTCATGAAGGGAGATTACAGTCGAGAGCTGCACGTGCAACGGCAGACGATAACTGATTTGCATGGTAATAATTGCCCTTGATAGCCTCAAGTTACTAAAGCTGCCTTGACTCAAGATGGCTCTTGAGATTTGCATTAGTGATTCAATCACTCCTCCCGATTGCGTCAACAATATTATTGGAGCAAACTATATTTGCGGCCTTTGCCGCGGCGCGGCGCTTCGAGCGCCAGCGGTTTCCTTTACCTTCACTCTCGCTCTCGTCGTGCTTTCTCCTCAGTCTTGCTCAGTCTTTGTGGGGCTCGCGTCTCCAATGGCAAGTTTAGGCTAAACTAGGAAAACACGCAGACAGGAAATAAGTTGCTCAAAAATCAAAAGCTTTTCTGTTTCTTGGAAGGAGCCGCTTTTTTCTTGAATGAAATTAACCGTTTGTTTCCATCTCCGAGTGACAGCCAGGCCTAATTGAGTTTGCACCAGCAGCCTCGCATTGTGCCATCAGTCGCGTTTGTCTTGGCAAGAAGCGCGGCTGATTAGTCGCAGCTAGCTTAGACAGGTGTGCTTCGTCGACACTTCGCTTCTGTCCTTCGCTGACAACCGGAAGGACAACAATTAGGAGCCCGAGCAGGTCTGTTACAGCTGTTTCTCAACCACCGTTTAGCCGACTGGCTGCGAGCGGATTGAGATGGCACGTGCGTCTCTTGGCTCGCACTCAGGTGCGCTAAAACGTTCCATTCTTGCACGTGGCATTTGGGCATAAGCCTTCCCTTTTGACGGGCACGTCATGTGATAGTACGAGGCACGCGCCAGGACATTGGCTGGCCACAGACTCGAGCTTGTCTTACTCAAGTCAGGGCTTTGCGCTGCAATTATTTCCATTGGATTGGATTGTTGATCGCACGTTCAGTCCGAGAGTGCACTGGAATTGAATGGGAATTGTCGGGTGCGACAGACAAGCTCGAGTGTGGTTAGGCTCTATGGCGCGTTCGCTGGCAGCGTGCGTCACCCGCCTCTCACTTGCGTGTAGTTTCGTGTGTCATCGACATGGGTCCTTGCCTCTGTCAGTCTGCCTCAAGTGCGTGTAGAAATATTGTTTCCCGTTTTTTCTTTCCTTTTGATTGCTCCTAGTTTCGCCGGCTGCAGAGCAGCTTCCAGCCGCCTATTCTTGTCCAACAAGACTTTTTTGGCGGCTGCGCGCAGCTCAACTTGAAGTTGAACGACGATGGACGAGATGTACAACGATGATGGCGGCGGAGGCAATGGCCAGCCGTATGACGACGACGACGCGGACCGCTCCTCGTTCTCGAGCACCGTCTCGGCCGCCCTCGACCTGTCCTCCTCCGACTCCACTTGGACCAACGACACATACAACGCCTCTGCGGCCGCCGTCACAGAGGTCGTCTTTGCGGACAACGCTTACTACTTCTACAGGGCGAGTCCAAACTCTTAATTCGTTTAGTTTTAACTAGACTATTTTGGGACCTAGCTCTTTGTTTTCATTTACTCAGGCTTACTTACATGGTGCTTGGTGGTGAGGACAAATTCACAATACTGTGCATTTATTTTTCCTTGACAATGCTATTTGCTATAGGCCTAGGCCATTTTAAAGAATCTACGAGGGGGGGGCATAATTAATGTTAATTGGAATTTAGAAAATGTCCTTGGCCCGCTCTTGATAACCGCAGACTAGGCCTAATCAAGTGGCCTCGTGACGTCACACCGATTGTCGTAAAAGTTAACTCGGTGGTTAGCATCGTTTAGCGGGTGCGTAAACCGAGAGCCGGTTAATTCGACCTTTATTTGTGTAATTACATTTGTTTCCTTTTATCAAGATAATTATAGAATTTTATTGAAGAGAGAGGATGACCTTAGGTGAAGGCGGCTCTTCAGATTAATGAACCTTTATTTCGCAAACTTTGTTCAGAGCGGAATAAATTAGCAAATTATACTTGCAAGGGTCGTCACGAAAGTTTCCAAAAGCTCGCCTTTGTCGATGTTTCTCGACACGCTCGCTAGGGCCAACTGGAAAAACAAAACAAAAATGGACCTCGACAAGGGTCGCCATAGATATGGTCCATAGTCTGGCCTTTAGGGACATTGGGCAGTGCTGTGAAACAGGGTGTGCCAAAAGCCTAATCTGTATTTTAATTTTGAAAGCATCTTGAAATAGGCCTACAGGGAGTTTTGGCGCACCCAGAATGTAGGCCTGAGCGGTTCGTTTGAGGACCGGTCCACCATCAAGGACCTTGGCTCTGGCATTGCCTTGACTGGTCGGATCCCGGACTTTGCGACCTGCCCCAGCAGGCAGCAGTTTGCGCCCGCTGTTTGCACCGATCGCAGTCGCTAATAATTATGAGGATAAGGTTGATCAGATTTAATTTACAACATGACAAGAAGGCGGGGTCTTTGTTGATACTTCTGGCGCTTGCTCGCATCTGTCGGCGTTTGGTATCCTGGACAGGCCTAATGTTTATAGCGCTCGACAATTAGAAGGATTAGGCTTGCAGGGAAAATTAAGCCGCCCCATTGCGAGCAATGGAAGAGCGGAACTGCCATTCCTCCACCTCATTAGTCTTCTGGTTAGGCCCACCGTCCCCTCCTCTAACCATCGCGATGTTATTTGCTCGACGCCATAAAATGCGCGCCTGCACTCTGCAGTCCATTCCCGTGTTGTACAAGCTGCTGCGAATGTGCCGTTACCGTAGGCCTAGAGTGTGCTTCCCAACTGGAAGTGACGTCTCAACCAATTACGCCTTCTGTCTGCCTAATTGAAATGATACATTCTTAATTACCTGCTAAGTCACTCAACTCGTGCTTAATCCGAGGCAATGGTCTGGTGGCAAAGTGACACTTTACTAGCTTAGGGGTTGCGCGTGCGCCACGTGAGATTCACTTGTCTCGTTCCAACCGGATTTCAAATATTAGGTCCGCATTAAATAGAAGCGACATTGGAACGTTCCATCTGTGTGCACGTGTAGCACGTGCCAACCGCAGCTTATTGTGCTTCTCTCGCGATTCGAACTGTGGGGACACTAGTGGGGCGCTTATTGTGCGTGATCACACGAGTTCAATTGAGTTGGTGCTCTCGCTTTCACACTGGTATCAATCTCGCTCACTCGGAAGCCCAGGCCCATTAGGCCTTGCTTTACACACAGATGCAGTGTCAGGAAGCGCTCTTATTACGGCCTGTCAGCCAGCAAACTCAATATAAATAGCGGAAGGGCGATGACTGAGCGCTCTCGCTTTGGCGGCAAAGTCTCGGCGCAATTTACGGCCGTCATCATCATACGTCAAGCGTCGCGCTTAACATTGCAGACGAATGAAGTGCTTCTGTGCCGTCCGCCACTCGCCCGGACAATCTTGCAGGCTTAACTGTCCTTTTCAAACCACTTCCGCCATTCGCAGTCTAGACGGACTTCCGGTGCAATTGCGGAGTAATGAAAGAATCTCGCGGCTAAACTTAACGCGACGCATGCAATGCGAAATCCCGCGTTTCAGAGCGAATGTGCGGCAGCGGCAATCCGCAGATGCGATAGTTTGCCGCGCATTCGGTCTGCGCTTTAGGCGTACTCTCTAGCTCACATCTGATTAGGCCTCCTTTTTATAATATAGAAAATGTAAATTCATAGGCCTAGTTTTTATTTTCATATTCGGATTTGCACGACTTCTCGCTCGTCTTATTTGCATTATTCTCTCCGTTTGAATGGGCTTCGTGGAATTAGATTACTCGGTTAGGCCTGCGTTAGGCGCAGTTGCGCAATGCATTCAGACATCGAGGGCGGGGGCTGGCCGGGGGAGGCAGAGACGCCAACACGCTTGGGCCTTTGGGCCTGCCGCTGCATTTCTCCTATTCACCCATGGCCTATTGTTGATTGCCTCTCTAGCAAGATCAACTTTTCGCTTTCATCCGGACTTGCGACTTTGTCGATCCATCTTCCATTTCATTGACCAAGACCTTGAAACTTAGGCCTAA
>JAQIYI010000746.1:0-15845 GCA_034700265.1 Polyzonium germanicum | reverse complement strand
CCCTAACCCCTAACCCCCAGCGGTCAGAAATAGAATCGCGCTCTAGCCAATTGAGCCACGGGAGCTCCACCTACAACAATAACCATAATAGGCCTAATAAAAATACTGATAATACATGTAGTAATCATAACAATAGCTCTTTTAGTCCCACCTCTCTTAAAAAAGCCGATTTCAGGTCAACTATTATAAACATGTGTCCTCCCTCTTAATACATGTACATGTACATTCATTCAATTTTTTTCCGAACAATGAATCATAAATAATTGTTAAGATTGTGCATACCGTACTGTAAAAATAGAAAATTTTTTTGTGTTTTGTCAAATGGTGGTTGTAAACAAAAATAAAAAAACACAAGCCGTCCGGCCCACAAATAACGATGCACACGTTTAAATAAACAGGCAAACAAACAATGCATAATATGAACCTCATTAGTCATTACCTGTTATGCGGCCATTTTTTTTTAATGTTCTGTCTATGTATATTTTATGCATATATTAAACGTTGTTTATCGACGCTTTATGACGTTCATTTCGCTTTTTTAGGGCCACCCAGCCTCCCCAATCCCTTGAACCTCGCAACCTTTGATTGGCCTAAACTTAGGCCTACTGACTGTGGCGTCATTAGCCCTCGTACAAGCCATAAAAGTAAATAACTTGATTGGCCAGCTAGCTAGCTGGTTAGCTTTTTTTTATTTATCTATTTAAAGAATTTAACTAGAAAAATATTAGGCATACTGTTTTTATTACATTATATTTTATATACTGTATTGTATAGGCCTATATATTATATTATTATATATTAGGCCTATACTTGTGCAAGTATTTTATATTATATTATCATTACTAGAGTATGCCTATATATTTATTTTTCATACAGGGTGCGTCATAGTTGTAAACATGTTTAATAAGTTCATTTATTCAATAGGCCTATTAAAAATTATGCTATAAATTAATAAAATTATTATCGTTGCTTTATTGTTATTTTAATATTATAATTACGAGTGCGTGTCAGGACAGAGTGCGCGTCGAAACTCGAGTTGAATTCACAATTAGGCCTAGCAGAATGTGAGATGGCTTTTTTATTTAGCCCTAAACCGGTTGAAATTTTATTTTTAATTTTTTATTTTCGTTAACAGTCCCCCCTACCCCCCCCCCCCCAGCTTAGCCTTGACGTGTCACGGTCGCCAGGATAAACGAGATTTTTTGCGTGGGAGGATTTCGCGGTTATAAAAATTCAGGACCAACGTACGGCTCGCGAGCCGATTCAAAGCACCCGCTAATATTTTATAAGAAATGATAAAAAAACATAAGTTTAATAGTTCAACTAATTTAGTTGATTAATTGATTATAATAATCGTTTCTAAATTAGGCATTTTTTTTAAATTTAAATATTTAAGCGTAATCGTGGTTATTATATAGGCCTACACGTCATATATGCCTAGAGCCCGTTGTAAACTACGGCACAGAGCAAACTAAAACTTTGCAATTGGTTGGACACCAAAAACCAAAACAAATCCTATTTCTATCCAGTTTAAAAATAAAATAGGCTTACTTGTAGTTGGACTCCAAAACCCCCCAAAAAAATGCTCCCCCACACTGTGTAGGTCTATGACTTAAATATGGTCAACTTTAAGCCTACTTGATTTTAATTTGGTAAGCTTATTTATTTGGTCTACTATTAATTATATATATTTATTACGCCTAATTGATTACCGGTACAAATTCGTAATATTTTGGTTAGGCCTATTGGTTACCGGTATTTTATTAGGAGGCCTAATTGATTAAAAATTTCAACGATTTGGTTTAGCTTAGTCTATTATTAATTATTTGATTAGGCCTAATTGATTTAAAATTTAAATTATTTGATTCAGCTTAGCCCACTATTAATTATTTTAATATCGCTCACTTATTTACAAGTTGGTATTCGTTAGGCCTAGTTTACATGTGCTAACATTTAAATTGAAAAGGAATAATAAGGCCATCAAAAAAATGTTATCAAATCGTATTTGACTAGGCCTAAACCATTTTTAAAACTCAGAAGATTAACATTGTACATGTGTACAATGTACACTCTTGTGAGCTCTAGTCGTTTCAGCTTTCGAATGGAGCCAACCTTCAAGAACCAAGACTCGAGATTAAACCCATTAAAGGCTTATTGAATAGGACTAAATTACAAAAGATAAAAAAAACTCAAAAGGGTGGAGGGAGAAAGAAGAAAATAAAATCCGCCACCACGTCCTGCCGCAGTTACTAATACTAACTTTTGCCAAGGAAGCATTATTTATTGCATCCTTAAAATATATGTAGGCCTATTTACGAAGAAAAAACATCCGCACGCTGGGCTGCTGACCTTGAAAACGTCTTTAAAACTGTTTTCAGTTTGAGAAACTAGAGGGCGCTGCGAAATAAAATGGCGAACATGCACTTTCTTTGACAAACATGGCCATCTTAAAGGGGGAGAAAATGAGCGTTTTTCAAATAAAAAAAATCACCATCCAGTCGCCATTTTTCAAAATGGCAGCCATCTTGTTTTAGGACCCTTTACTTTCTTTTCTTTTTAATTTCTATCTTTTAAAAAGGGATGTTGAGCTTAAGGCCGTAAGCTCAAGCTTAAGACAAGCCACTCGATCCAAGTGACACCAGCAAACTCGACTCGGCCAAACGTAAATTCGGTTTATCCGCCATAAAAAATGGCAGCAAACGTGCGATCACGTCACAAAGCGTCATTGAAAGAGCCAACAACAAATATTTCTTAACATTAGGGCCACATGTGTGTAGAAGTTTATAACTAACGTACTGTGCGAACCTAGTAATAATATTGATAAGACCTTGACTAGACATGCAAACAGCACTTAAGAAAATTAAACAACAAAAAAACCCTCAGCCAAACGAACGAGCATCTAGGCCTAACTTTTTTTGTTATAATAAATTGTCGTTTTATATTCTTGCTTCTCCACCCAGTAACATTTATTCCAAGTTGTTTTTCTTGCTTTGAAATTATATCGCGCGTTTGGCATTGATATTCTAGAAATCACATTAGTAAGAAATGCTATGTCCAATTGTCCAAATTGTGTGCATGTCGACCAGTCGGAGCAGCATTTGGGTCTACAACAACGTGCGTGCATGTTACAGCATTTACATGTTACACACATGGTACACGCACTAAAATAAAACATGTAACATGTAAGAAACCTCGACAATTCTGCGTGTATTTCAAGTGTGAAAAACCATGTAGAAAATTTGATTGACGTTTCTAACAAAATTTAAAATATGAGTTTATATGAACAGGGTGTGCCGATAATTCTGAAGACATTTTTTTTTTCCAATTCAGACAGAAGCAATTTTGTCTTTAAAACAAATCAAAATCGCTAAATAAAAAAAGTTTATAAAATTCATACAGGGTGTGCCGATAAATCTCTTTCGAATCAATTCATACATCGTGAGTTATTTTGTCTCAGAAATATCAAAATAGCTTGTCTAATGATTAATGTTAATGGGCTCCACGTGAAGTCAAAATAGTTTTTGTTTATTGAAAATCAAGAATCAAAATTGCTCTCGAGTTACACAGAGTTGTACAGATAGATATACTTGGACGAAAGCATTGAAATTAGTAAATGTATAACTTATGATGAAAGTTTAAAGTTCTCAATTGAGGTTTCTAGACGCAACGATTAACGATTTCTAGTCTTTGGCAATCATTTATAAATTGTGTATCAGGCTACGTGGCGTTTTCAGATAGGCGTGCTCTGGTAACTAAATATTTGAATTTTTAAGCAACATGTAATATGTCTGAATAGAGCAGTGTTATTTTACACTGCTGATAATATGCTGCGCCTAGCCTACGATATATATACATTCATATATATATAATTATAAATTGCGAAATAAATAGGCTGGGTCTATCGCAGCAGGCTTAGGCCTATCTTTGGTTTGAGAAATCTTATCAGAAAAAAACCAAATAAAAAATAAATGACTGCAATTGAGCCGCCTTCCTTCCTTCCTCGCATCCAAATTTCACTATTGAGCAGTACTATTGAACTACTAATATTTGTAATGGAGCGGCCAATAGTCCACGGTTACACAAGGCCTGAATCAAGCCATGGACAAGTCTGAAGTCTGTGCTGTAAATTAGCGGCACTGCACAGAAAACTCCTCTTGAAATTACAAACAAACTAGCAATTTCCAGAGTAATTTCATAGTCTAGTGCATTTTGACACCGTCTATCGCCGTTAAAAGTAGACTGAAAGTCAATTATAGTTACTGTAATTTCTCCAAACTAACTTTTGTGAAAATATCTTCTTAATTACTTCTGAAAATATTTGCTCAATTGTTTCGCTAATTATTTTCCATAGGAACTTCCCATGTATTAATTATTTCAAGGATGGATTTCCCCAAAATCTTTCCTGAACTGCTTTTCAAATTATTTCGCCTAATTACTTCCAAATCTAATAAATCTGAAAATATTTCCTCAATTACATGGAAAACTAGTTTCCCGGATGAATTCAAAAATGAATTTCCCAAATTGTTTCAAAAGTTGAATTTCCCTGAAGGTTTCCTCAATCAACTGCTTCCCAGATTACAGATGTATTTGCAAGATTTTAAACTTCCCCCAATTAACCTCCCAATTTCCCAAAAAAATTACCTAAATTACATTTCTCAGATTATTTATCAAAATCTACGTGTAGAAATTGTTCCCTGTATAAGTCCAAGAGTTACGAATTATTTGCGAAATTACTTCCTTTGCGAAGATAATTTGGGGAAACGAGTTAAAAATTTAAAATAAAAAGTTTACAGGGTGTGCCAATAATTCTCGACACTTTTTTTCCAACATTTTTGATTTGTAAAGTAAATTGGAAAATATGCTTTAACTGCGTGTATTGAGAAGTTAATTGGGGAAATCATTTGGGCAAAGTTAAATTTGGAAAACAAAAAATCTTCGCGCAACCAAATATGAACGTAATGACGTCATACGACCTGAAGACATTCAAAAATGACAAAATTTCCCGGACCATTCCGCAGATCTTCTTGCAGAAAAGGCAAAAAGACGATAATTCATTTTAAGGTTTGGGATAAATGTGAAACAAAAACAAAACACAGATTAACTCAAGGAAACGAGTGAGACAAACAAGACATTGGGCCCACGTTGGTATAATAGCTTAAAACTAGGCCATCCAATTTATGATTTTACGTAGAAACATCGTTAGCGGTAGCAAGTACGCTCGTTAATTATAAATGCCTACACACACACATTGGGCCATTGTAACGAGCGACGTCCTTGTTGGACGTTTGTACTTGTAAGTTGTTGTTGTTGTTGACTTGTTGTTTTTCCTTCACTTATCCGGAAGGTTGTCAACAAACGCTCCGGGAGGACATGGGTGCGCATCCGCCCGCCATTTTCCACCGCACGACACGCTGACGTCGTCCTTATACTAACTCAACTAAGTCAAATTACGTGAAAAGTCGAGGTCTGCCAAACGATCTGAACCATAAAGAGCAAATCTGCTGCTTTTTATGGCCAAGCAAGATTCACACGAGTCCGAATTGCCATCCCAACCGGTGAATGGATTTCCCCCGCGATGAAACTTAATAAAAGTGCCAAAAAGCACCAAACAATTTGTATAAAATAATGCTGACAAAATAGAATCGCTTGGCTCGCTCGGTCTAATAATTAATTTTGAGACAGAAATGGGGATTCCGACGCAATATTGATTAAAGGGTGATCAAGACTTCAACCAAATTAAACTTCTGTAGGGGATCGCATCCGTAGGAGAATGCATTAAAGGCAAGAGGCGGATTAAAAAGTATTAAAACCGTTTATTGGACACACGTCCGTTCCTGAGTAGGCCTATATCAGGCATAAGAGTGGGGCGAGTGATCAGTATATCACTCGCGAAATCGTATCGGTTGCATAAGTATGGGCATCGATATTAAATCGATGCCACAAAAGCAAAAGTTAAACATAAACTAGCGATTGAGGCCGCGTCGTAGGCATGCTAATAATGGACGGCTTCTCGTGACGTCACAATTAATAAACTTGGCTAATATAGTAAGCAAGACTAATAAATGTTCGAGCGAGAGTGGCATGTGCTATGAGGGAAAATACGGTGTTGCTAATAGTGCTCAAATCGTACGCAAAATGGCTGCCACGCGTGAATCGTGTGAACCTGGCTTCAAGCGCCGCGCACGATGCCGATCGACGCCTACGCGTTTGCCGTAAAGTAGGCCTACGCACGCGTCTAGCGTACGTAAGATGTCCTTCGCAGGAGTTTCAATGACGAAAACGACGTGAGCTTGTTTATTTTTTTGTCATTGAGATCAATTTTAATAATGATCTCCGCATATTTGTGTGCGCGCGCCTACTGAGCAAGTGACGTCAGGACATCTGACCTTGGACAAAAACACACACACGTAGGCCTATTTGACGTTAGGGGATTCACTTTGAGATTGCTCACTCCTGAATATCTCACTGTTGACTCAACAGTGTTGAGAACCATCTTGAGGTGTGCTTGAGCTCAAGTCTTGAGTTCAGGCCGATTCTACGCGAGAGGAATTGAATTTGTCCGAGCGAGGAAACTTTCTTAGGATATTTACCCGGTTTTGAACCATTTTATTTTTTAAACCTAATGAAAATGTGACGGTTTTCACGACGATAGTTTTTGATGAAACCTATGTTTAATTTTGACGTTTATTTCCACGATTTTTTCAATTTTGAGGTTTTTTTCAACGATTTTTGAATTTATTGGACAATATTGATAGGCCTAGCTGATAAGACTTAATACTGAAGTTAAAAGAAATTCATAAAACCAACCTGAGCCACCGTACTAAAGAAATTTAACCACAGTTAACTTTCATAGTCCGGAATCAGAAATACCAAGTAGCGTACAGGGTGTGCGCGCGTGTGTGCCATAATGACCCTGCATTTGCATAAATAATCAAAAGAAACGACAGGCAAATATATTGCTGAGCACCACCAGATGGCGCACCAATCGTTGTTTACTCGAACTCTAATATAGAAATAGAGGCATTGCGCAGTTTCGCAAGCTACTAGGAGTCAACGAACATAGCTATTAATATTAGCATTATTTTTTTCGCTCTTTCTTTCTCTCTTTCATTCTGACTGTTAAAAGTGAGTGAAAGTTTCATTGTTGAACGAAACACGCTGACTAAAAATACATATATAGTCGAACTTTCATGAATATATACGCCATGGCACACACGGACAAACGCAGGCACACCTGACACACGCACAAACAACGACGTTGGCAGTGCCAACTAATCTAGACCTATCGCATAGCATATACAATAAATCATGCAGCAACAGCAATGCAACCGCCTAACCCCCCCACACACATACGCACACTGCAAAACGTTCAGTGTGACTCATTGCCACACAAAAACACCATATTGTAGTGAACACGGCGTCTGCTTCCATGAAATGAAACGTCTGATTGATTTGTTGTTGATCAGAAACTAGTGTGTTTGGTTTCCTACTTTCACAATTGGGCACGTTTTTACGATAGCACAGCGAGCACGCATGAAGCAGACGAAAAGAAATAAAAGCAAAACAGTTTCTGAGTCAAAACAAAGTGCGGCGGCCATTCAAAGAACCACATTAAAGTGATATGTATTTCCGGAAAAATAAAATACATTCCGGAATATTCGGACGAACATTCAAGCGTCGGCTTTGTTGGTTGTCAGTGTTGGCAATGGCAAATATTGGCTTAAGACAGAAACATAAAAAAAAATGTTTGGAAGGCGCCGAATATTCCATGAAATATTCAAATTTTCGCCACTTGGAGCAGCGCGCGGCGCTCAATGTTAAATCGCAACTTTGTTTTCCTTTAATGACGGCCGCTCAATGTTGATTCAAAGGCATGATTTTCTTTTAATGGCGGACAACAAACAGCCGTGAATTGACTTTTGGCAGCGCCACCTATAGACTTCATTGAGGAATAAAGTCGATAGGTGGCGCCGCCAAAAGCCCTTCCATTAAACACATTGGAACAGCTATCCATGAAAAACAATGTGGAAAAACAGCCTCCCAAGTGTAACTAGAACGAGCTCAATGTAAAACATCCCTGAATTGCACTACGAAGTCGATAGGTGGCGCTGTATACGCCCCCGTTGAAACACCCATTGCTAAGTCAATAAAAACAACAATTCAACTTATTTGCGTGTTGCATGCAACAATTGCCCAGCCCATGCAAGATAGCTAGCCCTCTTGATTAAACTGGATATAGGTGGCGCTGCTAACCGTGCCATAATCCATGAAACCGCCCCGTTTATCCAATGGAAAAACATGTATTCATTAATAACCGTCAAAAAAGTTAGTACCAATCACCGGCTTGTCTGCATCACGTGCAACATTCGATCACCATGAATGTTGCCATGCGCCACCTACTGGCGTAGGTGGCGCTGCTAAACGTCAACCGATGAAACACCCATTAGTCACCCATTGAAATAAGTTGAAAACTGCATAGGGGGAAAAAAATCTTGCGAAAACATCGCACAGCAGCTCGGGCCAACGCGTGCCGCCCTCGAGCTGACGACAAAAAGCAGACACGTCAGTCAAAGAATAATGCGAACGAGTGGCGTTCAATAGGTCTACTTCGATAAAAAATAAATTACGAATGATATTAAACATGTGAGCTTTACCGGGAACGATGATCCGACACAATCGATCTCAAAAGACACGTCTTTATTGTTGGTGTAGATGCGTCGCAGCCGAATGGCACGTCGACGTAGGCAGTTACGTGACGCAAGTCACGCGCGGTCCAAAATCCAAAATGGCGGTCGTCGCAGCACGTAGCACGGACGATATATCTTTGATACATGTAGGCCTAAATCGCACTAATGATTGGCTGACACACAGTGCAGACGGAGAGCCTAAAAATAAACAGAATAATAAAAAGCAAACATTTAATTGATTGCAAAATGCTGAGCAATTTATTGCATCCTGTTGGATCATTTGAGGCGATATTTCACTCGCGCTCCATAGCGATTTTATTATTATTAAATATTGCCTTTATTTAGGCCTAGTTCGATTGCCAACAAACTAAATTGCCATCATTTTCATGTTGGCCTACAGTGTTTTAGTGTGTACTAGGTTCCAGTTTTGCGTGTTGCCAAAAGCAGACGACGGGTCATAAGCAGACGACGGGCCATAAGGAGACGACGAATTATTCTTAAAGTAGCCTCAACTTACGCTAAAACAGTACAAATAGCGTGATAGTGAAACGACAAGTTAAAACATTAAAAATAGGTTAATAGAGTGATGAGAATTTAAAACAATAAAAATACCGTAGCACAATAGTACAATGAAAATGATTTTACACTTAATTAAATTAAATTAATTATTTTATCCTCATTAAATCTTAATTAAATTAAATTATTTTATTCTCATTAAATCTGGTTAATTAGGCCTAAATCTATTTAATCTTATTAAATTTGGTTAATTACATTTATGTATTTAGGTAATCTTATCAAAAATGGTTACCGTAATTAAAACCTGTTTTAAATAATTCTCAGGCACACCCTGTATAAGCAAACCAGCAAAGCAGCCTAACATAATATGCTAAATTCACGCTAATCATTTAATCAAGGATTCAAAGAAGCAACTTGGTCGTCACGTGGCAGACGAAATATGACGAAAATATAAACACCAATTGTTAAGCTAATCTACTGTAGGGTTAATACGTTAATCAGTAACAAAATTAATTAAGTTATTCAAGACCCACTTGTGTATGATGAATGTTGTTCGAAATTGCCCCACCATGGCCGCCAAGACCAAATTTAGACGCGAATTGCGTTGCCAGTTTGCGATGATATGTCTAATGGCAGAGACGTTTAAAGTTTCTCTTCAGCAATTGCGAAATTTTAAATAGTAAAAGAAACCACCCGATAATATTACAGTTTTAATTGTGCTTGTGGGGGGGGGGGATCCCCCAAACATATATCAGCCAGATAGATTAAAAAAATTGAAAACAAGTCAATAGTACAATAGGCCTACCATGTCAAAATCATCAGAAGAAAGAAATTCAAGAAGATGAAGGAGAAAAAGATTGAAAAGAAAAATCTTAGAAACCTAAGGGGTCAGTACCCCACGTATCAAATGATCATTAGATTGGATAGTTAAGTTCGACAAGAAGACCAGCAGATTAAGCTTACGCACTTGCTAAAATGCGCCGACAAAATGCATTTTACCGTGGCTCGTTTATCTGTTACGCGTTCACAATGAAAGCTAAGAAAATTAGAAAAATATATATAGGTCTATTCACTTGTGTAAGGCATTTGAATGCGAGCTAAGATATGCACAAGGTATTTTAAGTCGCCTTCGTCTTTTAACGTCTCTTTCGCAACCATTTTCATAATCGGTTGATCAGTTCTCCACTAAGACTTATCCAAACATGCGAAAAATTACATTTGAACACAAGCAGATGACGGGATCAATTTGGCAACACATTGGAACTTCCGGTCATGTATTTCATGTGTTCACAAACGTGTCTGGTCCGTTCGTTTACCCGCGTCGTCCGCTCGAGCGCTGCGATCACCATGAGTGCGAAATATACATAACGCAGTTTACAAAAGACGCCACTAGATGGCGCGCTCCAGGCATTTTCCCCGGAAGTTGAAATGTGTGAGCCGACACGCCATACAAATGGCGGAAAAACCGCTAAATTTAGTAAAATTAAGTAAAAAAAAATGGGGTTTTCATTGAATTTGATTTTTCTATAGATAAAATAATTTATCAAATCAAAGCAACCAATAAAAAACGTCAAACAGATCTTGAATTTAAATTAATAAAATAATATGCTTAAAATTCTAAATGCGTTATACTGTTAAAAATCGTATTGACATCCCGCTTTTAGCGAAAAAAAAAACCCAGAGCAGTAGGTAAGTTCCGGTTTCGCTTCCGGCCATTGTTTTCCTTTAAAAGATCGGCTTTTACGTGATCGTGTTCATAATGATTACACAAAACCCAAGGGGAGGGGGAAAACACGCAATTTTCGTAACTATCCGATTTAGTAATTTTCGCCTATACCTGCCTACACGCATTTGCGCGATTAAGCCTTTAAAATATGCAACCCGCATCATACATGTTAACTTTGTAGGCTCGGTTAGGCCTAGCGAATCTAGTGTCACGTCCTGGCCGTAAATTTAATTTAATGTAAGATTATTATCAGTCCTCTATCGTATACTCTTGCAAACAAGATCACGCCACTAAAAGCAAGAAAAAAAAACCTTTGAAAAAGCATAAATACATGTTAATGCTGGATTCCCACTGCTCCGATCGCGTCCGAAATGATCCGCCAATCCGTTCGTTGTCATGCGAACCGACGTATCGGGTTGTCGTTATGACGGTCATACCATCCGTATGAAATATTTCATTCGGATTGCATTGTCGTATCGTATCGGAAGAGGTTTCGTCTGCTACTCTGCTCAACAAAATGGCGTCCAATGAAGCTGCAATGAAAACGCAACGGACAAACTACACGCAACAAATGATACTTAGCGCATGGAACCTAACGCATGGAATCTTGTCGTATCGTATCGGACGCATCGGAGCAGTGGGAATCCAGCTTAACGCAGGCAAATAATCGCATTAAAGATTTAAATTTCCTAAAGTGGAAATAACGCATGCTGCTGATCAGCATAAAAAATAATTCTTAAAAATTCATTTTCGGGTCACCAAACATTAAAAAAAAATCATTTAGGCCTTCTTTCTATCCATCAAACTCGGTGTACGATTTCTGCGCAACGAAGCGGCGTACGCAACGTACGTAGGCCAATGACGTCATGAAACGTCATCAAAAGACGGTTATTTCCATTTTCCATTTGTATGGAGCGTTTGATTATATTTCATGACGTGCCAAACTACTTGCTCGTACGTAACCAAAGGACTAACCATTTCATCATGTAGGCCTAATATTTTTGTAGGTTTCGCATTTTCGCCACTAGGAGCACTGCTGCTGATGAACTCAATGTTAAATCGCGACCATGTTTCCCTTTGACGGCGGCTGCTCAATGTTGATGCAATGGCGGCTCATTTCCGACTTACAAATTGAGCGTCGTCTGCTAGCCGCCATGTTGAAAGGTAACTTTGTCGTTCAGTTATCAATGTGATACAGCCGCCATTAAAGGGAAACGGGACGTGATTTAAGATTTGAGCGCGGGCGCAGCGCTCAGAGCGGATAGAATTCCAGGCCTAAAGTATATTAGGCCTAGATGGTGCATATATGCGAGGCACTTGAGAAGTTTGTGTCCAAGAGGGAGGAGTGAGGACACAAATTATGGACTCGGGAGAGATTTTGAAACAAACATGGAATTTCTTTCTCAGAATTCCACAATTGGGTCACATCTGTCTTTCCACAATGTCCCCACCACTCTTATAGAGCAGCCCTGCGTTGCACTTGTCGCACTTATTGCACACTATTTGTCATGGCCGCTGATGATGACGATGACGGCTGCTGTTGCTGCTCACGAGGCGCCGATCTCTCTGGAATGACCCCGAGGGGCTTGATGTGGTGGTTAAGGATTACGTGTCCAAATTAGTCCACCGGCAGTATTTCTTAACCAAGGAGGAAAAGTCGACGAGTTAAGATTGCAAGAAGGAAGTTCTTCAAGTTAATTAGTCAGGTCCTGATTGCCTAACTTGAAGCGGAGCTGTAGGATTTTAATCAGTTTCTCTCACTAATTGCTCATGTGCGTCTAGTTAAATTCAAGTCACGCTTTTCTCTTCCTTATGCTGAAGTCAGCTGGAGTAGACTTGAACGTGGCTAACTATTTAGTCTATAACTATTTACAGAAGTGACTTATTTTGCCTCAGAGATCGAACACAGTCTGCGACTTCAGACTAGAATTTATAGTTTAGTTTAGATTTAAGTCGTGCTCACAAATGTTCTTTATTTTAACCCTTAGATGATACTAACCTTTGGCCCGTATCACTAACCACAGACTTGAGCTTGTCTCACTCAAGACAGCTTTTTGCACGCCAGAGTTTCCCATTGAATTTCATTATCGGTCAGCACGTGCATTCTCAAGATCGCGCGTTCAATCTCGAGGAGAATGCACGTTCGACGGATACAATGTACTCCAATGGAAATTAATATCGCGTGCCAATATGGCTGACTTGAGTAAGACAAGCTCAAGTGCGCGGTTAGTGATACCACTAGTACGGTGTACTATGGGTCTATGTAGAGTTGGACTGCACTTGCGGACTTGCGGTACCCTACATGGACGATGTTAGTGTGCATCACGTGATTGGCGCACGTCACTGGTCGCGTCCCTCACCAAATTTGTTGTAGGCCCTATACACCACGTATTTTTTTAGGCTTCTCTTTTTTGGCTCTAGCAGCGCTGCGGTGCTCAATGTTAAATCACGGCCCTGTTTGCCTTTCATGGCACCTGATCAGTGTTAACCCAATGAGTGTTTCCCTTTCAAGGTGGCTAGCAGACGACGCTCATTTCCGGTTTACATGGAGCTGCGAGACACCAGTTGGATCGGCTTTGTAGTTTGCAGGCTCGTAGCGCCAGCTCAGATCGATTAGTCAAGGGTAACCGGTGAAAAAGAGTTAAAGAGCGCAATTGACCTCTTGCCACACTGACAACTAAAAAGCAAAAAAAAGCAAACCAACACAACAAAAAACCCTAATGCACAAAACACACTGCAACAAAACCTAGATTCCAACAAGGCTGTGGGAGCCAAGCAGCGTTGGTGGAGGAGTTAAGGTAGGGCAGCAGTTCAGGAGGTTCAAATATATTATTTTCTGATTGCATTTGACTATTAGGCTGTAAAGGCTTGAAAAACATGCATGGACCATGGCGAGGACTTTGTTTCGACAGGTTTGAGACTCGCAACAAGTTAGGCCTATCTGTGACAACTGGCATCGGTTTTTTTCGACTTTTCCCGCATTGTTTTTACATCCAAGATAATAAAAATGACCAACTGAATACTGAAGAAATTAAAAGAATGAATAATAAAAAAGCAAGGCGGCCGGATGAAAAAGAAAGATGGCCGACTCGAAGACTAGATGAATGGCAACACGATTATGCCATCATCGATTTGCATCGATAACACGCCGACATGGACGGTGGCTGGCATCGTAGCTGCGCCAGAGATTAAAAATAAAGACGGACTAAGATAAAATTAAAATAAAGTTGACACCATATTTGTTAGACTTGGAATTTTCGCCACTAGGAGCGCTGCGCTCAATGTTAAATCGTGACCCTGTGTTTGCCTTTCTTGCTGGCTGCGCAATCTTGACTCGAATGGTAAAATTCCATTTTAATGGCGGATAGCAGACGACGCCCCATTTCCGGTTTAGCTCAACTTGGATCCCTCATTATTGGACGTCACGTCACTCGATTCTCCAATCAATAACAAAGGACAAGAGCGGCAAGAGCAAAACCTACGCCAAAAAAAGTCAATGAACCTTTGAAAAGGTCTTATATTTCTTAGCACAGAGCGAGGTGAAAATCTATTCAACAATTCGCTATTGCTGAATGCCGATATCTCCTGGGAGATAATCTATCTTTGAGCAACAACTATACAACTCCACCCAGAAATTCAAGTTTGTCTTCAAACTGAGCTACTTTTAGAATAGTGTAGCACCAAGGCCTAGCTGACTGAAGCCTGTATTGCCACCAAAAGGGTCCCTTTTTGAAGAATTGTAAGGTTGCGTGTATGTTGATCTAAATTGCGCACTCAGGATGAGGTAAATGACCACTGGTCAAATTGGGGTCCTTTGTCACACAGCCTTCAATCGCCTTTCATGAAAAGTTGAAGACCATCTTCTACATTGTATCTCTGTAACCCAAAAAAATCCTAAATAATTCCTTGGAGGTAGGCCTACTAAATAAAAAGTAAAAAAACGACGCGACGGTCCCTTTGATCCTTGAGACCAAACACATTAACCTCATTTAATTTCTCAGTAGCCATTGCAAGCGCGAATCAAGGGACGAAGAAGACACCTTGTCCGATATGCCATAAAAGACGAATTTGGCACACAAGGTTGCGCAGTAAAAACTAAACGATCGAAAAACAACCAAATTACCGGCAGTTACAACAACAACAATCGGCGCCTACTTTGCGCCATAATTCTCCAATGGGCCTAATGGCAAAATGTAATTCGTTGTTAACATTTATTTTTTTTGCGCAAATGCTAAATTCATTTGCCTTAGTACTTCTTTAACCATCACGCCTGTGAGGAACATATGTTCCTTAACTTGATGATTTATTTTCTATAAGATGTAGAAACATCGTACGACGTGCCGAACTAATTCCTAGGACTTTTGACGTCGCATTAAGATCTGCAATGCCAGATAACCGGTTAAATTCGTCTGCTACTAATTCCATTGTTGATAGCAGACGAATTTAACCGATTATCTGGCAATGTAGGACGTCAAATGTCCTACAATTCCTACAATTCCTACAATTCTCTACGTCACAAGGAGGATGTGAAGTCACATCGTTGCTATGGCAAAGAGATCCTCGAAAAATGCGACTCGTGCTTCAGAAAGGCTTACTGGACGGTGGCTTGCAAAGGCCACGAATGTTTTTTTTCAATATAAAAACTGGACCTTGAACCTGTATGCGAGAACGCTGTGGCTAATTGTTAACGCACAAGTCGAAGGTCAAATTTCACGTACGTATTAAATAAAAAAACATGGCGGGCGTTTTCGCAACCAGCGTAGGCGTATTTAGTTAGGCCAAACAATTGTAACGCATTGTTATCTATTTATTTTGTACATGTAATCCAAGGAAATTGCAGAAAAAAACCCATCTTAGGAATTCAGCGTACAGATCACATTCCGCGAAGAGTGGCGCGACGATCGACTTCAGTACGA
>JAQIYI010000745.1:0-15857 GCA_034700265.1 Polyzonium germanicum | reverse complement strand
ATATGTTTCAAGTTGAGATAAAATATGTTTCAAGTTGAGATAAAATATGTTTCAAGTTGAGATAAAATATGTTTCAAGTTGAGATAAAATATGTTTCAACTTGAGATAAATATGTTTCAACTTGAGAGAAAATAGTTTTCAAGTTGACAGAAAATATTTCTGCCTAGTCAAGTGACTGGAGCCTAATATAATATGTAAAAAAATCACTTTTCAATATGCATTCTTAATAAATTTTCATAAATGATTAGGTGTCATCACTCTGATAAACTGCCTGAGCGTTAAAATGGCCACATCGATACAGAACATCTTCACGGCGGCCAAACTATTGGCCATTCTGATCATCATCATTGGTGGAGTCGTAAAATTTTCGCACGGTAATTAAACGAATATATGATCACGAATATAATGTGAATCTTGAAGTTGGACCACCCTAAATTATACAGATGCATGTCCCAAGAATCAATTACAATATTGACTTTGATATCACGCTCAACTTTAGCATTCCTTAGTAAAAAAAACGGTAAGCATTGTATAAACAAATATTTGCAGAAGACGAAAGAACTTGCTTAAATGTGAAAATAGCGTCCCGTCAACTCGAGATATGGATTATTGACTTTAATATAGTGGGGAGCACACGCTGACACGGGTCACATCACTGAATATAAACATTTCACACTTTCAGCATAACCTGAAACGCAAAATAAAAAAGTAGCCAAAATGAAATGAAATATTAGAGCCACAAATTTCATGAACTATACAACAAGGGTATAAGGTATAAAATGATAATGGAAATATTGAAAGACATTATTTACAGGTAACACACAATATTTGGCAACTGGATTTCAAGGGTCGACAACTTCATTCGGCAATATAGCCACAGCATTCTACAATGGTCTATGGGCCTACGACGGCTGGTAAGTGACAATAAATAAGTCTGATTCCGAGGGTTGCGATGGATCTTACAATGGCAAATGTAAAATAAGTCTTAAATTAATGAGACTTTTTTATAATTTCAGGAACAACCTTAACTATGTGACGGAAGAAATCATAAACCCCTTCGTGTAAATACCACATACATGCATAATTGTATACTACTGTATATAGGTTCTATGTTTTACCTCAAAATATTTGAGTCAAATCTTTCACATGTTTGAGTTTATGTCATTTTTTGTAGAAATCTGCCACGTTCCATTATTGTGGGCTTACCGTTGGTCACCATTTGCTACATTCTGGTCAACGTTGCTTACTTGACTGTCATGTCACCGGCGGAGCTGCTGGCGTCAGAAGCCGTGGCGGTGGTAAGCCACTAATAAGACACACTCCAGGGCATCGCAAATATTCATTTCATAATGAAGCTTGATTAATTAATGCATGAGAATATCATATAGTCAGAAAGAACAAATTATAGTTCCCTTAGATATGGGATTTCCGTGTTGACAATACCACTTTAAAAGTTAATATTAGTCAAATTAAATTTTTGTGGCCGATTTTAATTGCTTTGTGGGGGTTGTTGGGGTATCTAACTTTTCATTTAAGACATTTGGTGACAGAGTTCTGGGTCCGATATCTTGGTGCATTCCGCTGTTCGTGGCCTGTTCAACGTTCGGAGCGGCTAACGGCAGCTGTTTTACTGGTGGAAGGTGCGTTAATAATAAATACACTAGTTATAATCATAATACTTGTATAAAGCTTTGTTAAATTATTAGACCTTACACAAACAGATGAGGTATGCCAATATGCAACCAAAATGGCGTTTTATGGAAATAAATATTCAAAACGTATTTCTAAAGTGCTCCCAACATACAAATCCTGGCTCAACTGTTTAGATTTACGCTTAAATACAAGTTGTTTGATATACTTAATGCAGCAGTTCTAAAATATTTTTTTACTATTTATGCGCAGATTGTGTTACGTGGCAGCTCGAGAAGGACATCTCGTCGACATTTTGTCATTCGTTCACTCAAAGCGGTTCACACCAAGTCCGGCCCTAATTTTCAACGTGAGTTACCTGTGACCCAACGTACGTGTTGTCCATTCGATACCCAAATAAGTTCTACACCTACTCGGTCCAAGTAAGACGTCACAATTTGCTTTGGCAGTGTGGCAATCACATTCACCTAAGGCTATGGAAACAAACGCAAGTGCGGTTTGTTTCTGTTCACTGGTTTCTAAAACAAGGTAGAATAACGTATGTAGACTCATAAAGTATGGTAATAAAAGTTATTAGGATTTATTTAGCAAGTATAGATTTTATTTCAATATGGACCCCTGCTTATTTATTTTTTGGTTTGCATGATTTTCAGGCAGTCATAGCTCTGCTGATGATCATTCCTGGCAACATTGGAAGCCTCATTGATTTCTTCAGTTTTACGGCATGGATATTCTACGGTGGAGCCATGTTAGCCCTAATCGTGATGGTAATCTTTGAAAATATAGCACTTTCGTTATGTAATTTTCACCAATGAATATTAGTAAACGTCTCATTTGAACTGTTGCTCCTCAGAGGTGGACTCAGCCAGACGTGCCACGACCGTACAAAGTAAGTTTTTCACCGGTAAAAAAAGACGATTTGTAATCCCGTAAAATCGTTTTATTTTCATTTTTGTTTCTCCACTCTCTTTACAGGTTAACATTTGCATCCCAATCGTGGTTCTAATCATTTCCATATATTTGGTCGTCGCCCCCATCATTGACAATCCGCAAATGGAGTATCTCTACGCGGGGATGTTCATTTTGGCTGGATTAATATTTTACATCCCTTTCGTTCATTACAAACTTCAGTTGAGAATCATGAGTGAGTACAGAGTATTTAGGCAATACACATATACATTGTACAAATAAGTACAATAGTACAAGATGTACTAGTAGTAAACCCTTCCTATTCTTCTTAACAAAGATTTATGAAAAATATCCACATTTTTTCTTGAGAAAGAAAATCTCGAAAAGGAAAACTTCTTCTAGTACATTCTGTATATGACCATATATGCACTGTCCAATAAACATCAAAAAGGATTTTACACTTGAAGCCATTGTACAACATCTTCGACGGTTTGTAATTTCAAGGCTTCTAACCGCCATAATCTTCAACAGAAATACAATAAATAATATTTAACAGCATTTTAATTAATAACTTAATAAGCAGTAGGCCTATAAATGTTATAAGCTCAAATGAGAAAGTCTAGGGTATCGAACTCATAAACTTCGAAGAATGTGTGCAGCGTAAACGAGAAGTAAAAGTTGATTTCTGATGTGCTTGAATAATTCATGAATTTACAGACATTTCGTTTTTTATTAATTTTTTTCAATTCCCTTTTTATTAGAGTACATCACGATATTTTTCCAACTCCTACTGGAGGTCGCGCCAACCGACATACCTCCTGATTGAAACACGTCGTAGCAGCAGCAGCATTCACACAAACACATCTGGAAACAAAAAATAATGTATGTAAAATACGTCGTCGTCGTGTTGCTCGATCCGCTCTGTGTTCTTTCAGAACTGTGCTCGCATAGTAGAAACTTCTGCATTTGACAACTCACAAAACGGCAGTATTCAAATCACTTCAGGTCCCATTTTTATTTTTATTATTTGTCACCATTGAGACCTCTTTAATTAATTTCGACACAAGTGCGAGCCTGCTCAGTGTGATCACATGCACGCAATTTCAGGCTGCGCAATGAACGGGTTAAATCTAATTGAATTAAAAGTGCATGAAAGCAAGAAAGAAACAGACAATAGATAAACAAAGATTCCATTGGGTCCTACAGTATATTAAGTGATATACAGTGTTAGAGCAGAGATAATTTTAAATGGCGGTTAGAAACTAATTTATTATTTTAAAAATAATCAAAGCTAATATTGCGTAGTGTTTGTATACAATGTGAACAAATATTTAAATTAAAATGCATCTTTTTAAATTTATATTTTAATTTTTTTACATGTATCTATTAGGCGAAAAGAGTGTCTTATCTTTTTTTTAAAAAAAATTAGTGCTCATACTGTTTCCTTCCCATGGAAGCCTAAAAGACCGCGGTTTAATTTGGCTCAATGATTTACAGTGTATACGCCTAGGTGCGTACCATTTAGGGTGCGTAGTTTATTCATTTTTTTATTATTTGTACTTTTTTTAAGTGCAGTGTGACAGTTGTATAAACAAGACAGGTCACTAAATTAAATTGGAAAGCGCCATTTTGAAAGGGCCCTCTGTCAATAGTGTTCTTTGATCCTAAATCAGTCAATATGCTATTTAATTTCTTTTAATTGATCATTAATTATACAAGAAATTACCGTACTTAAATTAAACCGGAATAATATTTTTTAGCTTGGAAAAATTTATTTCGCCGATCAGGCTAGAACGTAGGTCACCGTCGATTTGTCACCCCAACGTGAAAAGTAAAAAAAAAAAATAATTAAATAACGATAATGTTGTGACAGTAGCGTTACTAGCGTAGGTTGGATTTCATGGCGAACGAAACTACATGGGGTGCCTAGAAGTTAAAATGACGTGTTATCAAATTTCTATTAACTAACAATAAATTAATGCCTACTTATGACGGTGTAGTCTTTGTACATCTAGCCCACATGTATTTAGCTCTACTCTTATTCGAGGCATTTTTTGGATTTACTACGCATACTACAGTGTATACGCACTGAGCACTCCACTCTGCGCAGCCAAGGCTAGCTAGGATGATATAGGCCTATATTGTACAGCCATAACGTTCGGCAAAAATGCAGCAAATGTGCCAAAAATAGTGGAAACAAAATTCATAAAATCAGCTGAAGCTTAGTCGAAATTATCAAGAATAATATTACGCCTAAAGTGAGATCACTTGAGCATAAAATTGATTTCTTTGTAAGAAATGGTTTTTTTATATAATTTACAGTACAGTCGCTAGGAATACCTAGTCAATATTTGTAAGTTTATTTTTGTTTTTAAATTAGGTCTATAAGAAAATTACAAAAAGCTTCTATTTGTGCACAAATTGAAAAAAAATTGTAATACACTGCACCATGTGAAATAAAGATAACACCCAAAAGTGTATTTCTTAGGGAATATTTGTAACTTTGTGCATCGTGATATCTCATCATAGTTTGTATTGTTCGACATGAAATTAAATGTTTAAATAAACTGTGTAGGCCTATATTTGTTTATTTATTTTATTGTTTTAATTACATTTATCTATTTTGAGCGTGTGCCACTTTTATGCACTTAAAAGCTACTCAACAATGGAGATTTTAATTACGAAGCACTAATTAATTAACAGGTCTAAGTACATGTTGTATGTCTAGGCTTATACACGTGTTCTATGAAGGAGTGATTTATTTTCAATTGAATACAAAGCGAAAGTAAACGCAACTCCACTCGTAATTATATTTAAGGAAATGAAAAGGTTCATAGTTATTGAACACAGCATTTTTATGGTACCTCATTTCCGTTCTGTATTCGTGAATCATAAATTGCCGCGAAAATGCACATTAACATGTATTACAAATTCATTTCACGGAACATGATAAATACGTTTGCGATACAATCAAAACAATTTCAAACGGCACGAGTGAGTATAAACGGCCGTCTTTCTTTTCAAAGGCTTTTGATTTTTAATGAAGTCAAAATTAAATGTAGATACGGTGCAGCCAAAAAAAGGACGAATCTTGCTCATGCAATATTGCATGAGCAAGATGACTCACATATGTGAGTCATACATGTAAGAATTCATTGGCCTGCCTATACACCATCGGTCCACACACATCTACTAAGTCTTTACCGGTAACGAAAGGTTTTTCGAAACCAAAAACAAAGAACTCTTTGTAAAAACGTCATTTGATTAGAGTCCATGTGCATTTAACAAAGTAAAGTACCATGTGTCCATGTCCATGTCAGATATTTAGGTCACAAGTAAAGTGTTGAAATGACTAATTCTCAATGTGCTGCCATGTCCACAATCTCTGCATTGTTTACTAAAATAGTCTCATATTGATATGTAGGCTATGTAGATGGTGAAGGGGTCAACACATGGCGACAACAACAACGTTCACTTTTGCCACTAACTTTTAGTTTCTAATTAAATTCCCAATTCCCATGCATTCACATGTAAGCTTTATTCAAAAAGGTCAAATGATGTTGTTAACAAGTACCCTTTGGAGGGGTCCCTCCACTCAAATGAATGAAGTTGATAGGGTTAACGACATCTTATCACTGAGCAAAGTTAAATATGATGAGATGAACTTGACTGAGGGTCGACTTCACTGATTCCTATTGTCAAAACACGAGTTTCTCCTATCACGATTTACCAGTGAACAAATCGTTGCTCACATGCCTTGTTTGTTCGACCCAATACACTCGCGTACATTATAGAAACTGATATTGATTATTGAGGTCACATTAAATTTGCAAACTGGTCACAACTTGAACTTTTCGTACACTCTGTACAGTCAACTTTAACCACAAAAACAGTACCAAAAATTGGAAAAATTCCGCAATAAGCAACAACACCAATAGGCCTACATTAAGCAGGCCTAGAATCGACAAGCCTAGTTCAAATTCTACTCGAATTACATAAGACTTATGGTTACCATAAAGCCCACTTGAGAAATTATTTCACGATAAGTTATGACACGTCATAATGAAGCGTAACAAGCGGCCATCTTTTTTCACATCAAGATCTTTAATTAGGTCCACGAGGAGTTTAGGACATAGCATGGCATGATTGATACAACGATGGGCCTATTTTGAGGATGTGAGCTTTTTTTCTTATTTTTTTTGTCCCATAGAAATTTCTCAGAAAAATATAGGACACCCAGTGGGATTCATAAATTAGTCCAGGGCGAGAGACTGTGGCAGTGTGACGTCAGCTCAATAGCTCATTATTCTTTTAAATACGCCTACATTGTTTGGCTTTATGGAGCTTGTTCTTTGGAAAGAAAGAAAAAAAAAAAAGGATGGATTACTGTGGGCCTATCTGTTCCAAAAAGGAACAAACACAGTAAAAAAATAAAGAAAGATGGCGGCTTAGTTTGGGTTTAGCCAGTAGGCTACACACTATTTCCACCTCACAGTAACTTTCAACAAACATGAAAAACATCTAATATGCGTTGCAGAATGACATTTGCGACCATGCCAAAATTAAGAGTAAAAAAAACCGAGAAAATGTAAGACGAACGTGAAAATAGTTGAAATCCCAAAATATAACTAAAGAAAAGCACTTTGTGGCTACTACAATGGTAGCCAAGATGCCAAAATTTAGCACTAAGAAAATATTCAACATCTGTTTGCGCGAAATGTTGTTTAGTAAAATTGTATAAAGTAAGCGTATAGTGGTGTTCAAACGACAATAAAATCCAGACCTGACGCACGCGATCTTGGACCTATTTTTGACGATGATGAAGATGACATACAGCAGCTACCGGCGCAAGAATACTTTCAGGAACCACAGAATCCTCCGTGAATACGATCCCTGATCCCTTTGAAACAGTGTTCCGTTTTGCAAAATGGTGGCCAAATTCGTGACGAATTATTTTGCAAACTTCAAAGTAAATGGTGCAAGTCTAAACCAATGAAGTGGATTTCACCATTTTCATAGTATTATTACGCTATTTTAATGTTTTAACTTATTTTATAAGGTCAGGCTACTTTAAGTGTGAAAAATAATTCGTCGTCAGCTGTTTCTGCTCACTTTTGCTCTTTTGCCCACTAATTTACCCGGGCAAGACGAAACAAGGAGTCTCTATGACTCTGGAAGACTCTTTGAAATGGTAGACAATGGTTCCATGGCTCATTGTTTACACGTATAGACTAGACCTAGAGTATGCCTATCAGAATGTTGATATTCATGTACTGATGTAAGGATGTTTACAATGAAACGTCAAATTACGTCATTAATAAGTGTTATATGCCTACAAATATATGCCCAGTTTAATGTACAAACTAAAGTGACATCTATCATCGTTCTCTAAACATCAGTCATCACCTAATTCATGTTGCAGAAAGAGAGATCCTGTCATGGCATTAAGGCCACTTCATACTTTTTGATGCACGATTAACCGGAAGTAAATGCGTTTACGTCATAAAGGTCATTGAAAGCGCCGCCGCTATTTCGACAAGAAAAAAAACCCTCGCCATAAGTTTACATAATAGATTCACGCGCGATTCTAGACTTACATTGTGATATGCAAATAGCTAATAAATATTGAACATTTGGCCAAAAACCTTTTTGAAAGTTTTGTAGCCCGTCGAATGGCTTGTTATTTATCCACAATTTGATTCGCCTGAATGCGCCGATCGTCGAGGTAGGGCTTAAAAGATCTTTAACGCTACAATTCATTATGCAAATGACACAATTCACATGCAAATGGAGCGAGTTTATTCATTTGAAATACCATAGAGTTTCAAGTACCGTAAGGGTTAGGCGAGGGTGTGCTGCGAGAGGAACATCTCGAATGAAGTCGTTTTCTACAGGAACGGGCACTACCGGTATTCACATTTACACAGGAGGCGAGATCGACCCAAGTTAGAGGTAATTCTGAGTGTGAAAACAGGTTTCAATATGACTCCAATATGACTGCAATTCTTCTAACTAATGAACAAATTTTTCAGATTTTCAGCAAAATTCTTTAATTTTGAGCAGAAATCTCAAATTTTCAGCACAATTATCTCAATTTTCAGTCTGTTTAAATTTATCTCAATTTTAAGCAATTTATCTACATTTTGAGCAAAACTATCTAAACTTTAAGCTGATTTATCTAAATTATAGGCCTACATGTAAGTAATATAAATCAACAAATTTATCTAGATCTTAAGAGAAATGACCCTTATCTTGACCAAAATAACATGTATCACATGTACAATTGTACATGTTTGCCAAAATACGAGACATAGACTGAAAATTTTGGATCCATTGTTATGAAAATTTTAAGCAACACTTGAAATAAATTGTTCAAAATTCGTTTGTCGATCGTGGCAAAAACAGTTCATTCTTAAGTGAAACTTTTTTTTTATTTTTCAAGTCAACTAATCCTAAACAAATGTGACGTTCAAAATTATGATAAAAACAAACTGCTTCGAACCTGCACACGTAAGCCTAATCTCTGATGCATTTTTTTTAAAATAAACATATTTTCTCTTTCAATGGTAATTGTAGGATATCATCGTATCGCACTTATGCCTTGAAGCATAATTCACACCTAAGTGGCTTATAAAAGTATGATGATTAAGCAAGCCTCCGCTAATGACCTCGTCTCACTCAAGTATCACTTACTGAATCTTTTCATCACAACATGTCGAGCTGGTATTTAAAGTATCACTTGAGCGATATAAAGGAGGGAGAGGGAGCTACGCATAACAAGACTTTACAACAATAACAAACGCTAAGCGAGGTTCACACCGAGGCCGAATTCTTATTCCGAGCGAAAGTCGCATGCGACATTCTCACAACGCGTCGTGGACAAAAAGAATTGTTATGTGCACGACGCGTTGACGGCAATTCGCATGCGACCGTAGACGATGACAATTTTTGGGACTAGTGCGAACCTTGCTGAAAAGTAAAAGCAGGGCGGCAAAAAAAAGAGCGGCGCGAAGGCGTAATTCATCTCCGCCCGGATCGCAGCGAGCGCTCACGGCATTGGTCGAAGATAAGCGAAAGCCGAAAGTGAGGAGGTTGCGCACGGGCTCGTACGTGTACCAAAACCAACTTGTACGTGCGTAGTTTTACGCGAACAAAGTCACAGACGCTGCTGTGTAGTATAGACTTGGCAGAGGGAAATAGCGAACAACAGAATTCGGAGAGGCTGACGACTGACGCATTGGTGTTTGTTTGGCATATTTCTTTTGGAAGAAAATCTTTGTGAAAAACTGAAAACTTCTTAACTTCACGTGAACTTCGTGACCTCTGCTGTTGGCCAGTCGGTTTTTACCTTTTGACCTATACATTTTCTATTTTTTTATAACTAAAAGTCGCGATGGCTCGCAATCTTCGCGTGGTCATCGGTGTCCAAGAGTTCAGCGCCAGTGGCAGAGATATCTGGAAGGCGCTTCTGGCCGAGTTCCTCGGAGTTCTCTTCCTCGTCTTCATAGCCTGTGGGTCGACGCTGCAATGGGACAAAACACAGCCCCCTACTCACGTCCTCATCTCGCTCGCTTTCGGGCTCACCGTCGCCACCGTGGTCGCCTGCATAGGTCCATTCACTATTAATATCTTTTGACATTTAATTCTGTTTAAAATAATTTTGCGACTTTTAAGCATGTTTTTTGCCACGTGTAAGCATGGCAAAAACATTGTAAAGCTTCTAGAAAAAGTCCATTGCAAGACAATTTGATCATTTGGAAATATATTTTTATTATTAAAATTAATAA
The DNA here is from genome assembly GCA_034700265.1 of Polyzonium germanicum. Taxonomy (NCBI): domain Eukaryota; kingdom Metazoa; phylum Arthropoda; class Diplopoda; order Polyzoniida; family Polyzoniidae; genus Polyzonium; species Polyzonium germanicum. Next base: position 5,511 of record JAQIYI010000745.1, on the reverse strand, counting down.
TTCTAAAGAAAAAACTCATGATCTTTTTTTTACATATAGCGCACGTCAGCGGTGGTCACGTCAATCCCGCTGTCACTCTCGGTCAGTTTATATTTGAGTCTTAACCATATTTCTTTCTTTCACTATTCACCAAATATTTTATCTCCGCTTTTTCCAGCCATGCTCGTGGCCGGCAAAGTGAGTGTTCTGCGAGCGCTGCTCTACATCCTGGCGCAATGCGTCGGCGGCGTGGTCGGCGCCGCGCTGCTCAAAGCGGTCACCCCGCCGCAGGGTCACGGAAATCTCGGACTGACCACGCTCGGACCGCTCGTCGAACCGGTCCAGGCGTTCGGCATCGAGTTTCTCATCACGTTCGTGCTTCTCTTCACCGTGTTCGCCGTCTGTGATGGCAACCGAATCGATCATAAGGGTTCCGCTCCGCTCGCCATCGGCTTGGCCGTCGCCACCTGTCACCTGTTTGCCGTGAGTAGGAACATACGTAGACAATAGACATTGTACAATCATACAATTTTACATTAGCAGAGGTTGGACCCAACGCAAATTGCGGACATATGCAGCTATTTATGACACTATTTGTGGATTTTCTTATTCGGCGAGCGAGCGAAGCGAGCAATTGCTAAGTCCTGCGAGATTCAGCCTAGCTGGGGAGGAAGCTAGGTCACTTCCGGCCTCCAAATCTTCCAATACTCCATGTAATGTGCAGCTGGGAACTGTCTGTGTGTGTACAACTGTACAACTGTTCTACAGCCATTGTCTCATCGACTAGATTGGTCGACAAATATTTAATTTGCCTACACTATGTGTTTGCTAGCATACATGTACGCTCGTATATGGCAGCTCCGCAGAGGAGAGCGATGCCAGAATTTGGGCAACAACTCCAAAAAAAATTGGAACAGAAACGTACACGAATGTGCTAATGTCCCGAATGACAGGCTGAAAATTACATGTATCGCGTTGTTTACACATAGGAGCAATAAATAGAGAAGAACACGCGAACACGTGGTTTTAATGAGCTCATTACGTGCTTCCCATTTCAACTGAGTAGCGCACCGAGTATAGCCTACCAAGAGTGGGTAATTGGATATTATACACTACTATGTCAGTCCATTTATAATTCATTAAAGGATTAAGCCTACATCGAGCTAGTGTGGGTCATCTTGAGTATGATACATAATCAGGCCTAATAAATACTAGCAGACTCGAATTACAGGTGCGCGCACGTCGTTCCTTCGCTATTTCGCCTGTCCGCGCCCAATTTACATTGTGTTCTATGAGGCTTCTTTCGGAGCTCTGGACTCACACTAATCCTGAAATAATTAGTTATTTTAATTAATAAATTAAATAAATCAGCAAATTAATAATTACGGTAATTAAAATAATAAATTAAATTAATCAGTAAGTTAGTAAAATTAATTAGTTTTATGGCTAATTCCTATTGTGTAAATTAAATAAATCAGTAAATTAATAATATTAATTAATTAAATTAATGGATTAAATTAATCAGTACCGGTAGGTTAATAAAATGAATTAATTTTATGGCTAATTCCTATTGTGTAATTTTTTTATTTTTTTATAAACATACATCTGTACATAATTACATATATTAGTAAAGTAATTTTATTTGCTTCGCTCGCTCTAAAAGAAAGTCTAGAGAAACAGATTTGCCTTGAAATCATGAAGTGGACATTGTTACAAAGACAATGGTCTCGTCTTTGATTGCGTGTACAATATATAAGCATACCGTAGTAGTTTGCTAGAGGAAGTCTATAAAATAATAATAATCATCGTAAAAACAGCCACAGAAATGCGCAGGATACGCATAACTTTACGCTGCTCCAGGCTCACGTATAGGGAACGTGCACAAATGAGATAAACACACGGCTTGTCAAATTGGTCCATGTCCTTTGCGGGCGAAGCACATGAACAGCTGACACGCACAGTATGATCATGTCTACTTATAGAAAAGAACAAAAATACCCCAAATACAGTGTTGTCTCCAACTCGTGTAGGCCTAAAGAGAATTTTACAACCTGGATTCAGCGAACCGATCTGAGCGAGCCTTTGAAGACTAAAACTCAAAATTAGAACATTAAACTTAACGTCCTCAGCTATCCGTGCGTACAAAAACACGTTAAGAAATCCCTCGGGAATAATAGTTGCAAGGTAAATGCTTCGTTTAGGATTCTGCGCGGCGTTACGTAGCGTATGTGAATATTCGTTCGACGGCCATTTTATCATCGCAAGTCCATACGCAACGCAACGCAGAAGCGTAAACTAAACTAGAGCTTAAACATAGAAAGAAACGCTGAACTCAACAAAAGGCCACGGGTAGTACAGATGTACTAACGCTACGGTCACAGTCCCCCTCTCTACACTGAGCTACGGTAGTTTTATAAATTATAATGTGTGCCATGTGCACTTTTGCGAAAATGGTAGTCAGTAGGCCTAATGTGCTCAAGTCATTAAATGCGAGGGAGATGAGAGTGACGTCACCACAACTGACTATTACGCCCTGGGGTCATAAATAATAACGCTTAGATTCCTGGAATATTCTTTGTAGATACCATCACGCCGCCCTTGCCACCCCTAAAGTGGAAAAACTGTGGAATTATACACGCCTAAGATAGCTTGATTACCCTGCAGGTATGGTTGGACTCCATTGTGAAGTCTGATGAAGAACTACAACTTTTGACCAAAAAAAAAACTGGGGGCTGTGAGCTGTGGGGGAAGAGCTAGATCATTGGAATGTCAAAGGCTCTAGGTAAAGCTGGTAAACTGGTACGTCGAGCGCGCAGATCTGCGACTATCATAGCTTGCTAAAATGAGGATTCCTCAGCGGCCACTGACTTCCAAGAGCAAAGGTTATGCGATGTGCATGGTCATTACACGGTGTGCAACAAATCTGATTGCCAGGGTCAGCATATATTCACCAGAATTCTAAAGAGACACCAAGACTTGGTGTCCTCTCTTTGAGCAACTTGGTGACCAAGTTGCGAGCGAGAGAAACGAGGGAGGTCTTTATACAAATGTTGAGAATTGTAAATGTTTTTTTTAATATTTATGAGTTATTATGACTAATGTTAAGACTTTTTGAAATTTGTGACTAAACGATTGAAAATTCAACACACTTTCTCGGAAATTATTCTTCTAGGCGTTTCAGTCATTGACACGTTTTTGGCACAGCGATCAGAAGATGACAAATTGATTAATCATATGATAAGCCTAGAAAGATTCGATCGGAAATCTAACGATCATTATCAGCTTTATTACTGGCGCAGGCTACGTCGTTGAATTAATATTAAACTCTGTCGTCTTTTATCTGGACCCAATAGGCTTCTCTTTTATAAGTATAGGTTGCTCCTGTTCAACTGTTGATTCAGCAGAGATAGCACACGTACGGATCAAACAGTTCAGCCAATGAACACAAGTCAGCTTCCTCCATTGCCTTGTATAATATTAGTAGGCTTACAATCTTGGCTAACATTGGATTATTACGAAAAAAAGCAAAAGCACTAGGCTCAGGACTACATGTAGCCGTGTACATGTATGCCTACTGATAATTAATTTGTAGAGCCCTAAATATATACACTGTTATGTGTATATATTCGACATTACAACAGCGACTGTATGTTTGCTACGAGTCCACAGCTCCACAAAGTCCACGGAAGCTGTCGAGCAACATGGGTGCATGGATACATGTAGCAAACTGTAATGAATTTCGAACGGAAGTGGGTCCGGAAGTATAGGCGCCGGAAGTAGATGTAGAACGGTGCGTTCTAATCGAGATGCTTTGCATTAAACAAATGGCCCCGGAGGCCTACGTCTAGATATAGCCTAAATGCATAAACTTAACAACTGCAAATGAGCTGGCCTAAGTTTATTTATCAGATATTTTTTACTTTAATGAAACTAATGAAAAAGAAATATTCTAGCTTATCTGTTCGTATAAAGAAAACTGAACCAATTTTATTAAGTAGCCTGTAGGCATAAATATAGTGGCAATAAATAAATAAAGACTGAGGGTCTACGAGATAATATAGGCCTAAGAGTACGTGTATTTTTCAATATGACATCATCAAACACCAGATACGAGATTTCAGCGCTGCAGGGCCAAAAAAAAGTTAAAAATAAATCAACTCTACATGTATATATTAATAAACAATTGCAATAATTGCCATTTATGGCTAGCCAACTCATGATTCTGAGAAAATGTTTTCCTCAAACGAAATCATCATGTAAGAATAAAAAAAATGGGCTAAATACTAGCCAGCTAAAGCTGTATTTATCAGGTAATACATATCAAGACAGTCACGCTTACTTTGGAATATTCATTCATTGCATAATAAATTCAGAAATTGATGTCAGACTTTAAAGCTAGGTAGGAATAAGCAAATTAAGAAATGATGTAATCAAAATGAAGATCAATTCTAATTATAATGGATTTGTACACGTTGGAAGGCATTTTGAAGAGAAAAATACTCGGTATTTGAAAACATTATAAGACCTAGACCTGATGGATACATGTAGACCATGTTCAAGTTGGCATACACGGTTACAAGTGTATTTGCTCACTCCAGAAATGCAAAATGAGAGTAGGCCTAGGCCTAATCCGATTTAAGGACTGTTCAAACTCATATGCGTGTCTATAAAGATATAAATGTTTGGGGAAAAACAAAAAAAAATTCTCTCGTTTTATTGGGCTTATTACATCATCCTTTGTCAAGGTTTCGCATCAGGTACGCCTAATAAATAAAAACCCTACTAGGCAAGTAGCATATAATGCAACATTGATGTAGCATATGTGACATACTGTATAACCATCTGCAAAATGTCAAAGTAGGTAATTTAGGGTAAATTCCTTTACATTATGCGAACGAACAGTCAAACAGGTAAAGCTTGCCTGGCAATCCAACAAACACACCTACCATTAGAGTCTACTAGCAGACCTCATACAATAAAATGAATAAACCAGTTCATTTTACAGCGTTTTCTTGACTTCTTGTACGTTGAATGTATTGGCTTTAATTGGTAGACTTCCTGTACGTTCGATACAGAAGGTAAACATATAGGGATGCTAGGCCTACAGGTGTAAACAATACGTAGCCTACAGTGGGTATTGATAGTTAATCCAAGCATTGGATTTCAGGTATAAATAATTCAGCACAATCTTTTTACTGTATTGAGCCCATAGGCAAAGAGCTTAAGCTCAGGTCGCGAAGATTAATCTGTCATTGTAGGCATGCACAAACGACTTGAGATCGAATATTTGGTATCCTGAATTCCTGGTGCATGTAGCCAGAAAATCAATCCTTCTCAATCCAGCAATCGCAACAACTTCTTGACACTCGCATCAGTCACGTGACACTTCTTGGCTTATGGCTACATGTAGATTCATATGCAATTGGATTATTGCAACATGGTTATTATGCATACAGCTGGGACCTACTTACTTAGGCCTACTTATAGAAATGAGTTTTGAAACTCCTGAATACAAACAATCAACTTTTATTT
>JAQIYI010000744.1:0-15868 GCA_034700265.1 Polyzonium germanicum | reverse complement strand
AAAAACACTCATTGGCTAACAAGGGGAAACTTTAAGCTCATTGAGGCACCAGTAAATATCAACAGATTTTTATGAAAATTAATGGGATTTACTTTTTGACTATATAGCACACAAAAATGTTGAAAAAAGTTGTTTTAAGGACCACCCTACTATACATGTTTAAATGTAGGCTACATGTATAAAATTGATTTTTTTTAACGTGGAGCCATATATCGTTTTTCTGTGTGTTTGTTTTACAGAATTGCGCGTGTGCCGTACTCCTCGGAGGTGCTGAGCCATCCGAAGACATGTTTGGCAGAAGAACTGGTGCGAGTTTGATTAAGGCCGGAATCACTAATGACTCTTAGAGCGGTCTCGACTTGAAAAAATCCCAAGGCAGGCTGAGAATAGGTCATTTCTCCATTCTCTCTGAATGGATTTTTTTCGAGTCGAGACAACTATGAAAGTCGATAGTGAGTCCAGCCTAAATGTTCTTGTCAAAAGTCGCTTCTAAAGTCGTCTTTTGTTAATTTTAAACGTGAGTTTAATTTTAAATTTTATTGGCATTTTTACATGGCATTTTTCCAACTTAGTTGTCCCGCGGTTGTCCGATAAGGAGAACCGCGCGTCCAGAGAACCTGTGACAGCGGCCATTCAGTGTGGTCTTTGCGGTTCCTCCTCTCCGGCAGTGCGTTGCGAGAAATGCTCCAATCAGATATTCTGTCTGTCGTGCGATGACATGTACCACCGACACCCAAGGCGCCTCGATCACGTGCGCAAGGTGGCCCATGCCCCGATGCTCCCACCGCCCCGTCCTCCTCCCAAAACCGTCGATCCCAATAAGGTTCCAGTTCCGCCGCCTCGCCGAAAAAAGTCGCAGCACTCCAATGCACCGTCTCCTGTTTTTGGACGAAAGCAGTTTGAACAGGTAGGCCATGTCATACACATATTATGAGTATGTAGTCAAGTGCGGTGTTGAAAGTCACTTACCGTAGCTTTATTATTGCAGAAGCCAGAACTTCCCAAAAAACAGTTCCCGCTGAAATTCGGCAGTTTGAAGAGATTCATGCCGAGTGGTCTATCTGGACGGCCTCCCACTGGGCACACGAAAGAATCTCAATCGAGGCTTACATCTGCATATCATCCGTCTTCAGGTACAGTAGGCTTAATTCCATTTTTCACTAGGACCTGAAAGAATTCAACTTATAATGATGGTACTTAATTGACTAATGAGAAAATCGTTGTTTCAGAATATCCTGGTGGTGGCAGCAGTTCGTCTTTCTCAAGGCCCGCGCACGAGGACGATTTTTCGGCTGGAACATTGGATAATCCGCAGAACTTCGGTAGGCCTGCTTGGCGAAACGGCAGCTTCCGCTCTGAAGGACCACCCTTGGTCAGACGAAATGTCGGCAGACATCCGAATTATTACGACGGCCAGGTAAGACAAAAAGAATTTCATTCTCGACATTGAAAATTCCTACTGATAATTGCGCATAGGTTAGCCGTTAAAATATTTCCATAAAAATGCTAAACAATAAATATCCCTGAGGGATATGTTGGAAGAATTGAACTTTTTTAAAATTTATTTTAATTAATAATCGGCGATAAAAGGGTAACAATTAATCAAAATAGGTAAAAAAGAACGTGGTTGAAAATCGCCTCAATTATATCACAATCGACAAAATTGTTGTCATTCCTCAACCCTCATAGAGCAGAGAACCCTGCGTTCAAAAATCATGCATAAGCCCACTGGTTAAACATGCCTTTATTGTTCGTCGTGTGCTCAAAGGCAAGGACTAATGATTTAACAAAGCTTTCCAACAAACAATGCGCAGTCAAATACGGCCGACCTGAGCTCTTCCGACGCTGACGAAGAAGTCCGTTCTGCTGGTCGCGGCAGTGGCAGCAGTTTCAGGGGTTCGGGACCAGCCTCGCGTGGCGGCGACCATGATTGGCCGCAACAAGATGTTTCAATGCCACCACCGCCTTTGCCCCCACCCTACGGTGGAATGAGTAATGCCATGTATCCAAATAATCCAGCCGCCTCGTTGAGTCGACGAAACACGATGATGAACAACAACACGTTGGGCAGGTAAAACTGGCTCAAAAAACAATCCTCCTGACCTTTCGCAAAATGACCTCCTGTGTGGTGTTTTTGGTTTTTTTTTACGCATGGCATGCATTTGTGTGAATTTCACAACAAATTACCATCATTCGACCTGAGCCCAATCATCATGTTGCAGGTCCAGTCCTTTCATGATGGTAGGCCGAGGCATGCCCGGTCCAGCAGCTCCAGGAGCCTACGGAATGCAGCTGAGCAACAGCGTTTGCGATTTGTCCGCTCATCCAATGATTGCCGGATATCCGGGCTTACCTCAAGTTCAGTCCATGGCCGATTTGCATCGCGCCACCAACATGGAAGCGATGATGGCGGCGGCGGCTGCACCTTGCGGCTGCCGTCCGAATTGGATCGGACCCGATGCGTATGGCATGTGGCTTCCGCCGGCACGATGCATGATGCACAGTTCGGCCGCCAATCTGCACTATCCGATGACGGCGCGCCATCCGGGCTTCCACCATCCGGACAACGTGTTCATGAATCAGCCACCGCCGCATTTCGGACCGATGTACAATCCGGCGCCAAATTATGTTGGGCACGCTGCTCAATCCCCCAAACCGTCTCCCAACCCGGCCGAAATGCTCTCTTCCCCTTCTCTGGAGCGAAGGGCATCGCCGGCCACCAGCGCACGATCGATCGGATCGCGTCGAAAACCTTGCGACGTCGCATCAGCATCCGCAACAGCAGCTACCAGGGGAGGAGGAACCCGCCAACTTCGATCTCGAAGCAACGCCTATCGCCAAAAGGCCGCCGACATCGCCAGCACTTCCGAAGACGACGAACGCGACGAAGAGGAGGAAGGAGAGGAGGAATTGGAGGAACCGGACGAGTTTTTTTCGGCCGGCACCTCCGACGACCATAACAACGATAATAATAATCGTCGCGCGACGTCGACGTGGGAGTGCGAGCATTGCACGTTCATCAATCCGACCGGAAGTCGGATTTGCAGCGTTTGCTGCAAGACCGCATCCGACGCCGGCACAATCAAGCCGTTGACGGACAAACGCAGGACGCGGGCAGAGTCCAAAGCGTCCAACGCCGCTGCTCCCACAACCACCTCCTCTTTCCCCTTGAAGGTCGACGCTAAGAATGGCCGTCGATCTAAGGAGGTGGTGGTCGCGAGTAGCAAGGACGATGGAGTTTACGAAGATCTTTCTGACGTCAAACCGCCACTGAGCGGCGACGATGACGTCAAGGTAAGAAGGCGCCACGTCAGGGCTTGAAGTTTTAATTAATTCATTTATTTATTCGCGTTTGTCAGACTTGGATGGTAATTAGGGCGATAAAACGAGCAAAACACGTTATTTATTATCTAATCAACGTTGAGGATTATTTCACAAAAACAACCTAAAGTGCGCAATTTTTTCGAAATTAATAATCTTATACAATTTTGTTTTTTAATCTATTATTATCTTTAATTTTTGGGTAATTCACTTATAATGTACGGTAATTAAATGAAAAGAATTTTTATTTAAATAAAATAATTATAAAATATTTAAGCAATTTCTATTACTAAAAATCTGACTTGCCATTTATTAATTTTTATAAAAACATTATTCAAGTTGCGTAAAAATGAAGCGTTATTTTATGAAACTAAATGCAATTTTTTTAACTTTTCTACGCTCCGTATAAATTAAAAAAATTAATTAGGCTTAATAATAATAAAAATACAGTTTTATTAATTTATTAAAATGTTATGAATTTAAATTTTAATTAATTATAAAATTATTTTAAGACGCTCGTTTAAGAAGCAAATCTTGATCGCCCTAACGATGATCAATTGTCGGAGTTTTTTATTTTTCAATATCCAATTAATTTTGAATTCATTTGTAATAATCTTATTTGTGTTGTGGGTGACTTGGTTTTCAGCGTGGTAAGTTGAAATAAATACAAAAATTATATATTTATGAACGGTATACCTTTCTGAAGTGACGATTGACTCCCCACACGATGGTCACTCTTGACCACAATGTCCAGATCATTCCACCTATGCCTTCGCACAAATGTCTCCTCCATCTGTAACCCTATTTAGATTGTTGCTTGTAGATATCTTCATGCGAGAACTAGCTCGATCAGCTGGACGCAATCAAGAACGCATCTGAAGAACTCAATTCATGATTTCAATGTTTTTTTGTTTCGAAAATCTCGGATCCAACTTCATCCCGAGCATTTGTTGTCACTTTGGCATCCATAATTTGTCCAGGTGTTGTCCGAAATGCTTGAGCGAGGATTGAAGATCAAAGAATCGCCCAAGTCGCCGACGATTTCATCAACCGTCGAACCGCTCAACTACTCGCCCTCGCTCAAACTCAAAGCCAACTGGCTGAGCGGCGAACCTGCTGGAACAACAACAACAACAATCCAATCGAGCAACCCCAACAAACAATCAGCGGCCGTTCAAGTGGATCCCTCGACTAAAACTAAAGTTGATCCGGCAAACAGCGAAATTAAGTCCGCATTTGTCGCGCCGCCGACACAGACTCGGCCGATGATTGAAGAGGACAGGAAACAGTTTGGAGATGTTTACACTCAAGTTGAAATGAAAACGGAAATTTCCGCGCTTCCGAAACTGGTGCCAACGACTTTGTCTAGTGGAGCCAGGAACGTAAGACAAGTTGTTCGCCATTTTTTTTTGTTTTATTTTTGCATCTGCATTTAGTGCACTTTTAATTGGTCCTTTAGATTTGATTTTTTATTTATTAATAAACTCCCTTTTCATTAAGTGTCGTTCCTGTATGGCTAACATATCTAGAGGTCAACGTATCTAACCCCTGAAGGTCAACCTCCAACTACTAAAGAATAACCTTCTTCTAAACCCAACTTCTAACCTAACTTCTAAAGAATAACTACATGTATCTAGGATGACCATTAATTGTTAAGTAATCTGGAGTTATTGTGCTTGTAACAAGTTTAACAACGGATTTTATTACTAGACAATAGCCACATGTGCACTTGTACATGTTTCTCAAATTAAAAAAAAATTAACATCAATATCTTCAATATAAGGACTTTTTGTGACATTTTAAACCGACGTTTGTTTAGTTTTGAAATGCACGTTTGTTGGTGTTCCTCTTTTTTTTTTAAATTTAAGTGGACATTGCATGTCCGTGCATTCGTGCAACCACATTGGGACAGCTTTGAAGTTTTTAACGTGTGTAATTCTGGTACAAGGTGACGTCCACTGGAACGTCACCTCCACCGCAGAGCATTTCTACGCAAACGACGCCGATCGAGTCTTCTCTGTGGACCGACGCTGCTGAAGACCCAATTGAAATCGCACCATCCTTAGCAACAGCAGGCTTAATTCATGCATTATCGTCGACGTCGTCGACTTCAGCCGCGCCTCAATTACAAAGAAGTTCTAGCCGGATGTCGCTCTCGGGCGCGGCAGCTGGAATGAGCTCAACCATCAGCGACACGACATCTTTCGGACCAGCGCCATATCCATCCGCTTCGTCGACGCTGAAGCGCGCAGCTTCGCTGCACTTTCCGGCGACACTTTCAGGAGGAGGAGGAGGAGGATCTTCCGGATTCGTGGACAACTCGTCGTCGTCATCGTCTCAGTACGTTCACGGATCGACCGGCTACATGTACCGAGCCGGAAGTCGCACGTCTCTGATGAGCGACCATCCGTTCGGATACTCGTCCGGTCCACCGTCCAGAGACGCCAGCCCGCCGAGAAGTTTTTTGTCACGACGTGACTCCGAGCGAGCGTATCCTGGTTATTCACGCTTTGGACATTTGGAGGTCAGAAAAAAAATGTGTGGTTTTTTTGTCGAGTGTGTGCACGGCATGGATCCATTTTGAGTCGTGTGATCTACATCAGATTGTTAGAAATACCGGTATATGTTTGTATATCAACATCTAATTATGATTAACAACCGTTGATTTGAATTTTTCATACTTTTGAGTTTTTTTATTGAATTGTTATTTTATTTTTACTCTTTTTGTTACTTTATTCAGCGCGCTAGAACTAATGATTTAACAATGAATGAACTTTACACTTTCACTTGCTCTGTAAACATTAGTTAAGAGTTAAGACATAAAATTTCAAAGCGTTCACTAACGATATTTAACTTTTTTTTACTTTTTGATTAATCAGGATCGTGGATTTCTGCCTCGTTCCGGTAGCCGCAAGGACTATTACTTGAGCCTTGAGGAACTGGTCGAAAGGCGGCGTCATGAAACGATGAGGACTCAAGGACTGGAATTAGTGCGACTACTCAGGGTGCGACCAGTCTACTATTAATTTTTTAACAAAATCAATTATTTGGATAACAAATGGTTACGAGCATGTAATTCAACTTGTACAAACTTAACCAATTTAACTAACATTTAATTTACAATTATTTAATTTAATTATCATATTTAGCAAGTATTTAATTTAATAATTATTTTACTGGAATGTTTATTTATTAAATATTTACAGTATATAAGAAATATTTAATTCTCACCATTTAATTCAAAACTACTTGAATTTCTTTCATTTGGCCATAATTTTGATTGATACTTTCGGTGCGTCCTAGGAAGCCGAACTGCACAATTTCACAGCCGACGATCTGCAAGTTGCGTTGAACCACTGCGGCTCTCTGAATCCCGTCCAGTGGCTTCACGACAACTGGCGGAACATGGTGGACACGGTGGCCACGTTGTCGACGAATTTCGGTCGCGACAAGAAGGAGAACGACGTCGGTATCGTGTCGACCGGAGAAGCCAAAGAATGTCTCAGGATCCACAAGGGCAACATTTGGGCTGCTGTCACCGAGTGCGTCGAACAGCGACAGCGAAAGGTTACACGTTGTGACGTCACCGCGATACATTTTGCTTTATTGAAGCAAAAATTAGCCTAGATAGATTTATACATTGTAGTACTTCAACTAGGCCTAATTATAGTTTGTTGGAATTTTTAGTTCACCGACTTGCAGAACCGTGGGAACTTTACGCGCGAAGAGGTTTTGGATGCTTTGACTTCGAATTCGGGCAGCGTCGAGGCGGCTTTCGATGAACTGAACAAGTCCAACCTGAAGCCTTTTCTGATGCGCATATGGGGACCTCCGGCCGGCGTTGACAACGAAGCTGGATCTGTTAACTCGCCTTTTCGATTCGGTCCGCTGAGTCATGAAAGCAGGAAAACGCACCAAGTTCTTGGTAAGGATGCACTTGATTTAAGGAAGTCCAGGAAAATTAATTTGAAAATATTTTCTGGGAAGCGATTCATATTTATGGTCAGCTTGAAAACTTAATTTCTGGGAAGTAAAAATTAATTTCTAGGATGTTAGCACGTCATATCTCGATAATTTTACGTGCAAGTATTGAATGTATTTTATTTCACGATTCTGCGAATAGTCGTCCTTCACTCGCTGGGATAATTATGTAAATAGAAAAATGAGCTTTTATTTAAGACCGATAAAACGTGAAAAAAATTTTTAATCGTTATTTTTGTGCTTTTTTTCTTTAGTTCAGAAAGATAATCCGTACGAAAAGTACTCGAGAAAAGAGAATGCAGAAATGCCTGTGCTTGCGCCTGAGCATCTAACTGCCAATAAAGATCAACCTTCTAAAGAGAAATTGAGCCTTGGACAGGAACAGTTTCAACAACAAGTCAGGAGTGTTGATGATCACAAGGAAGATGTAGAAGACGACGGAGAAGAAGATGTTGAAGGAGATGAAGAAGAAGACGAATATCAGGAAGAAGATGAGTTGGATGAAGATGAGGAAGAAGAAGAAGAAGAGGAGTTGGATGAGGAGGAAGGAGAAGATTTAGAAGGTGAGACAGACGATGAAGAAGAAGAGGATGATGATGAGGTAGAAGAAGAAGAAGAAGAAGTTTCTGAAGCGGCAGAAAGCGTTGAAACGGCGGCCAGTCCGAGAGATGATGAATTCTTTGATACAATTCCTGGATCCCCAATGATCGACGAATTTAAACCGCAACTGCCAACTTCTAACAATAGATTGATAGAAAGCGTCTCAAGTTCCGTTTCGACTCCGGAACCTGCTGTGGTCCCGGCGCCGGAAAATGAAAGTCCATCGCCAGCACCGTCCACGGAAATCTCATCGAAAGATTCTCCGATTGCCTCTCGGAAAAAAAGTAGAAGCCCATCGTCATCGAAAGATCCAGAACCGATTATAACTCAACATTTTGCCTCCAAACATCAAGATGCCTTGACTTCTGAGTTCAGTGTGAGCATCCGGTTTTTAAAATTCTCTCAAATAGTTGAAATTAGGTATTATTTGTTAATTTAATTTTAGATATAATAAAAAAACTCATTAATTTCAGAGACGCGTTCGTCAGCTGCTGGCCGAGGGCAAAATGGCCACGTACGAAAAGGCCGAAGTGGTCGTCAAGCTCATGGATTTGCGATTCGAAGAGAGCGCCGCCATTTACGCTGCCAATGAGTGCGGAGACATCTACATGGCCGTCAGCTACTTGCAACAAGACTGCGAATTGTGTGCGGGAAAATATCCCGTGGAGCAGGTGAGCGTTAATTCGCAACATATATTCTTCGATGTCAATTTGTTGTTTTTGTTAGTTTTAAAAGATTGTTTGTTTGTTTGTGGTTACGCAGATGGTATCCATGTTGTTCTGCGTGCATCGGTGTTGCCGCGACTGTGCCAAAGATTATTTCACGTTGAAGATCAAAGAACGTACGATTATGGAGGCGGTTTGTCCATTTTGCAACGAACCGGATCTCAACATCGACAGCGTCGCTGGCGATTATTTTAATAACCTGGACATAATGGTGGGGGCTCTTTGTGTAATTTTCATCAATTTAATATTTTAATGTAAATTACTCAACCACTTCAACGGCACAGCTTTGGCATAAAATGATTTTAATTACGATTAACAGTTAAACGAATTAGCTACAATCAACAAATAAATTACGGGCTAGTTATAATCAGTAAATTAATAACCGGCTAGTTATAATCAGTAAATTAATTACAGGCTAGTGACAATTAATTTCGAATTAATTTTTGGAATTTTTGTCGTAATTAAAATAATATATTAAATCAAATGGGCCAATATAAAAAAATCAAACGGGTTTTGTTATTATTCCTTTTAACTGAAATTTACGAGATAGTTAATCGAAGTGTCCATACACTGACATTTTAAATTTCGGATTTTTTGATTTAATCATAGCAAATTCTGTCGATTCTTTCAAGCGTAGCTCAAGAATCTCGTCGACCGAGAAGTCCACGAGTTATTCCAGTGCAAACTGCGTGATCGAGCCTTAATGAGCGATCCGAATTTTCATTGGTGCGCCAAGGTAAGGAGAACTCGAGACAAAACATCAGGAATTTCATATATGTGAAAGATAATATAAATGTTTTATTTTGGTGTTAATGTGTATATTCGCAGTGCGCTTCCGGGTTCATCGCCGAAGAGAATCAGAGGCGACTTGTCTGTCCCGACTGCAAGGCGATATCCTGCGCACTCTGCAAAAAGCCGGTAAAAATAGCAAATTTGAACTCGATTTCCAAGTGTTGAAGACGCCTAAAAATTTGTACGAAAAATCTAAAAATGACTAAATTTAACGTTCATACATGTATTTCTAGTGGGAACGTCAACACGAGGGCATCTCCTGTCAGCAATTTGCTGATTGGAAGGAGGCCAACGATCCTGAATATCAGGCTTTCGGTCTTGAAAAGTACTTGGCCGAAAATGGAATAGGTACTGTACTGTATGCTTCTGCCCTTTTTTATTTTTTGCACTTACACTTGACAGACGTTGTTCCTGAAAGAATGGAAATAAACACTTTCTTATAAAATGAAATTTTCGTCCATTTCAGACTGTCCCAAATGCAAGTTCAAGTACGCCCTCGCCAAGGGTGGTTGCATGCATTTTACTTGCTGCCAATGCAAATTTGAATTCTGTAGCGGGTGTGGGAAACCCTTCCGGATGTCCAAAGTATTTACTATTCGCTTCTTTTATTTTGTGTGTCGTGCGTAGGCCTAGGGGTTTTTACAAACACTTGATTTCGCGCGGTAGAATTGCTCCGTCTCGGTATACTGTGAGAAGCTCGGACTACACGCACATCATCCACGCAATTGTCTCTTCTATCTCCGGGACAAGGACCCCGAGGAACTTCAGAACCTGCTAAACGTAATTTTGCCGCGCCCATTTTAGTTTTGAATTATTATTTTTGTGTGTAAGGGTATATTAAAATGTTAATTTATATGAACCTAGGATAACTCGATAAGTTACAACGTGGAGCCAGCTCACGCTCAAGTCGCTGCTGATGCTAAGATCAGATGTCCCGTCATGGAGCAGAAGGAACTGCCCAATGGCAACGAGGACGCCATGTGTGGTCGAGAAGTCGACGCTGGAAACGCTGGATTATGCAGGTTAGCTGGATAGCCATCTTAAGGTTTAATTCGCGCGTTGCAATTATTCTCACGCGACTTTTTGCGATAAAATTGCACAGTGCGAATTCAACTAAAGGCCCAGCGCAAATTAGGGTAACAGTTGAGAGGATTTCGTGGAGCGCGAGTGCGCAACATCTAGAAATTCACGATCAGTGTAGCGTGGATGATGGTCTTTGCCGGTCGTCCAACCTTCCCAACTGTTTTGTCATAATTTGGGCCTGGTCTGACTTAGTATTATGTACGTCGTAAGAATTAGCATGAGATGCCTGTCATTAACAATTTTTGCATGGCTGCACGGATGTATTTGGAATTAAGTAGACAATTAGATCTGGCCCAGGAGGATAAATTTATAAATAACCCTGAATTTATTGAAAGAAAATTATTTTTCTAGAAATTCGAGCATCAATATTTTTCGCTTGATGCAAAGCATTTTCACTAATTATCCTCTTCGGCCTGACGGCCACCATCAGTGGCGTATGCAATGGCCGGAGGCTCGCTTTGACAAAAAATATCAAAATTGCCGAAAAAAGTCAAAAATAGTCGAAATTAAGCCGCAGTCCTTACTAATAGCTTAGTTCCAATAGGAATCTTAACTACCAAAATCTAACTATAATACGCGAGTACATTTGTTTGTAGATTAATACTTCAATAACTTTACTAACTTAACTTCTAGCTATTCGGTGTGACAATCAGCGTTTTGGCTTTTATTTCTGGCGATAAGAAAATTAAGTCTGCGTTGAAGAACTAACATATTATAGGTTTGTTTGTGTCGATGCACACGGTCTCATAAACAAAAGTTCATTTGTTGTTGTTGAGGATTTTAAAGCGCAACTTGGGATAACTTGCGAACAAACAAAAATTGCATAACTTATGGTAATCAAATTGCATTATTGCGCTGACACACAAACAAACGAGGTTGATCCGTAGTTGAGAATGTTCTTTAATGCACGAGTTTTGAAATGTTGCTAAATTTTAAAATAAACAAAGACCGAGAGTGAAGGTTGACGTGAACCTCCAAGTGGGGTTTTCCCTGTATCTTCTGTCCAATTGCAGAGTCCATTACGTAGAATATTTGGGGGGTCTGATCTTCGACGGTAACTTGGAGACGGCCTCAGTGTTAGACGAGGACGACATGGAAAAGATGATTCGCATTCTGGGTCGACGCCTTCCCTCTCGGTCTTTTTCGCTCACCAAGGAGGATTACTTGGACAAGCTGAGAGAGGTACGCAACACCCAACTCCTCTTCCTCCTCCCATGTGATTCTCTTGTTTGAACGACGCGCGCGCAGGTTGCATTACGTCGAGTACTTGGTCAGTCTGGTGAACAAGCATCGCGTCGATCCGCTCTGCATCATGGACGTTGGCGGACTGCAGCAGGAGTTGCGCAGAGCCGATAAGTCGGTTCCCGAACAGAAAAACGCGGAACCGGATGGTGATTATCAGAAACGACTCGTCCAGGTGCGTAATTAATTGATCTTTATTTTGAAACCTCGTCCTTGATGGTGTGACGGGTCAGATTCTTGACTACTTGTATATGGTATGTGGCCTATTTCAATTGCATTATTTGCATGCATGTTGATTGGTGATGGAAGAGGACATGGATAAATCCTTTGTTTTATGTACTGGTTTAATTCGTTTCACATTTTGTGGAAAATACCGTATTGCTATTTATTATAAAGTCGCCTGTCAACTTTCATCCTCAATAGCCATCGGTTTTGAGAATTTTCTTGTCTACCGGTATGCTGCATTTCGTCATGCCGTTTTGAGTTCAATCAAAAAGACAAGAAAACCAAAAAAGATCGCACGTAAAATTAAAAAATGCGTCACAACATGAAAACGTAGTGCTAAAATTGTAGAACCTAGAACAAACCCATGAAGCGTAAAATAAATGACTTTTTATATCCTATTTCCTGTAAAATTCGCATCCGAATTCGTGACACGCGTACCAGCAGAAATGACTTAATGTTGAACCAATTCTTGCCGATGAAATTGAAGATGAAAGTTTGCAGGTGACTATAGTTACTCTGTATTTTAATTTTTGGTGTTCTTTTATCCAGGTTATTATAGCTGAGATTCCGTTGGCAGAAGCCTGATGAACTAAGAAGGACTTACTTCTGGTTGTGTCAAAATAAATCAACAGTAAATGCTTGGAACCGCGTTTGAACTTTGAACTTTCCGAAGAGTCAAGTAATCAATCTTGATATCATCATATGCAATTGGCTCCCGGCGTCGTCGTAGTCGTAAGCCACGATACAATTTTTATCATTTATTAGCTTATGGATCCTGTGATATAATTCATCTTTCTATTCTCGTGTGTGTTCATCTAGTGAAACGTTTGTATTTCATCACGACGTATGTCGTTGATTAGGGCTTATTCTTGACTTGAGCAATTAACGTTTGTTTGACCTATTTGGTCCAACATAACAAATGTAATTTCGTCAGTCGGCCGGGATCAAAAAATTGCACAGTCAGAATGAGCCCCTAACACTTTAATCTTTTTGTTTTGTTTTTGATTATGTAAAAGTTCCTAATTGGTTTGTGCAGCAATCATGGACTCTGTGGAGGCATACACTGTTTGTACGCTTAGCGCCAATATTTTAAGAAATGAATTGTTTCTGTAATTAAACTGCAAATTAATCATATTTTTGTAATGATAATTAAGTGCAGATGTTTTTCTTAACCATTTTTACTAGTTCTTATAATCTTAACTCATGTAAAATTTTGCATTAGACCTATTTGTCTTTTTAATAACTATTTAGCGCGCGTTTGCTGTTTTATCATTTAAAGTGATATTTCATTTTAATTTTTAGATGACGTATTAATATTTTAGTTTCTAATTGGGCAAATAATGCTTCAATGGCGCGCGTTGAAATTGAAAATAACTTAAGCTACGATATTTTTTTTCTGAATGATATTAGCTACCGCGGTACCAACTTAAATGTAGGGTACATGTAAGTTTTGACGAAGAATACGACTTTTTAGACAAGTTGTTTTCATGATGAAATTCTTAATAAAAATGTACTAATGTGCCCAGACAAGTGTCAATTGTAATTGAATTCTTAGGCCTAACATAATTAAGGGTTTGTTATTTCACGATGACCACAAATGAATTCAAAACATGATGCTAAATTAATACAAAGTGTGACGTCACCATATGCACTTGAAATGGACATGATCCTTCAAAAATTTGAATATTTACTAGGTTCCTGTTTCTTTTGCCTTTTTACTTTTGAAGGGTTGAGCAGAGGTCACAACAAGGTTAATACCGTATGTCGCAATGGGCATTCATCCAAGTATTTGCCCAAACAATTTCCCATTTCTACAGTCACGTGTAGCCCGTTCTTCTTGATTTTGATTGGTTTGTTTCGTTATTTAAAGACGTACGTCGAGGCGGAACACGAAATTGCTGAATCCTGCATATCTTAACCAAAATTCCAAATTCCAAAATCTTTGCAGCTTTTGTTCAGCTATGCCGTGTAAGTGCCCAGTGGTTGTACTTTGTGGCTTTATCTTCCGGTAAGTAAAATTAATTACCCACTTGATCTACAATTGTATACTGGCAAAATTGTTACAAAAATGTTACAAAATTGACAATTGACTGCGATAGTACCGGTACATACAATGTATTTATTTCATATTTTCGTTTTTTGTAATGTTTGTTTAATGCATAAGACCTAGGGATTATATTTGCCTGTATAACTATAATTGGCATAAATTAGTATTCTCCCAGCGAATTAGGCACCATCCCAGGTAGCACAATACGTCGGGCCAACGTTGGCCCAACGTATGGCATGGTTGGCGTTTCGTCGGCGGCGCAATGAAACGTCAGACCAATGTTGATTGGCCAATCAACATGATTGCCAACGTTGGCCCGATGTATCAATGCCGACGTCTGGTCAACGCATAGGAATTGTGTCCGCCTAACGTCACGCCACCCATGGTTGCCGACCAATATGATTCCCAACGCACAGTAGAGAAGACCGAAAGCCAACGTTGGCCCAACCATATTGTGCTACTTGGGATGTAAACTGCCGGAAATGAGCGTCGTCTATACTATATCCGCCATTAAAAGTAAACTTTGCCATTGAATCGGCCATTAAAAGTAAACTTTGCCTTCGAATCAACATTTGAGCGCCGCCGAGACTCGGAATTGCACGTGCGCAATTGAATCTAATGACGTTGCAATACGGAAATTTTAGCTAATTATAATTTCGTTCCTTTTTTAATTGCGCGTGATGTCATGTCACGTGCTATTCCTGTAGTAGGCCTACGATGACTCAATGAGTGACTTTTAAACAAAAAATTTATTCCAGGAATCGCCACGAATGGATCGAGACGTAGCTTCCAAGACCGCCATGGCCGCCAACATTGACGTCAAGCGGGAAAATAAGGTTAGGCCTAATTATATATTAAAGGCTGGAATCACTAATGACTTTTAGAGCTGCCTCGACTTGAAAAAATCCCAAGGCAGGCGGAGAATTACACGTCATTTTTTCATTCACAGAGAATGGAGAAATAACGTCGACGTCATCAGAGCCTGTCTAGGATATTTTCAAAGTCGAGACAGCTCTAAAAGACATTATATAGTGATTCCAGCCTTAATTTACTTGTTTTTATTCCTTGCTATATCTATACGCTCAGAACACAATTAGGCCTAGTTATTTCTACCTGTAATTATAATGCACGGTATTGGTATAGGTCTATATTTATTTCTGTTTATACCACCGTGTACGCGTCCTTTTAATTGTGTTTATTGTTTAATTATATGTAGAATGTGCGTACTCGACCTGACACCCCGTTCCCGAATCGGTGTTTGGGTGACGCCAAGCCGGGCCTTGTGCCGGACGAAAAGAAGCTGGCCATCGCCGAAGGTGGCGGCGACATCGATGTGACACCGCCTGTTGCCGTCGACGTAGCCTGTCACGCGTGTGGAATTACAGAATTCGGGCCCCAACGCTTTGAACCTCAAGCACTGGTAAGAATCTATTTAGGCTAGAATCACTAATGACTTTTAGAGTTGTCTTATCTTGAAAAAAATTCGTCATTTTTCATTCAGAGAGAATGGAGAAAATGACGTCATCTGAGCCTTTCTTGGGTTTTTCTTCAAGTCGAGACATTCATAGTGATTCAGAGTGATTCCAGCCTTAATGTTCATTCATAATCCTGGATTAATTCATATTGTACAATGCAATTATACTGCTAGTCATGATGATAGTTAAGCTATATCACGTTATGTATATCATAGGCCTATATATACTCATAATCACGGATCCAGAAACCAGATTTAGGAGGGGGGGGGGGCCGTGAATTTGGAAAAACCTACGCCCCCCCCCCCACCACCACCACCACCACCACGAATCTTTTGAATTTTTTTCAAAAGCCTAATTAAATTTGTTATAAAAAGGCG
>JAQIYI010000743.1:0-15880 GCA_034700265.1 Polyzonium germanicum | reverse complement strand
TAAATTAATTGATTAACTAATACCGAATTTATTAGTTATCAATTAATTAACCAATTTCTTATTAAAATGCATTTGGAAATGCGTTTCAGACGACCGGATGGTCGAAATCTATCACCGGAAGTTGCGTGATGCTCTTTCGCAACTGTTGTACTCGCTGCGGATGGCAATGCGTGGTATTAACGTTTTAATTACAACATTGATCATAATTAGCATTTAATTATTGTGTTTACTTGATTTGCGTTGAGAAATAGGGCTATTAAAATAATATTATTGGCCAATTAGCACAGACATGTAGTTAGAAGTTGGAACCTTATTTAAAGAAATAAGCTACAGAATTGCAAATACAAGACTGGGTTTAATGGTTACTCTTGCGTCATGAGCAGGGGAGATGACGTCAAAGACCAATAAAAACGAGACCGTGACGTCAGACGAGGCGTGTCCGTCGCCGACTGACTCGCACAGCGCGCTCAAGGAAATCATCAGCAAAGTGATCGAGGAAGCTGAATGCCTGCCTCTTATGGTGGTGAGTATACAGCGATCCTCTGAGGATTACACACATTTGGCATAGTGCGTAAGCCTGACTACGACAGGCAATCCTCACCGCTAAATGGTAAGTTCTGAGGCGAGCGAAGGCATATAAATACAACGCTAGCAGTGATTGGCTCACGTTTCGAGGGTCATCAACTCTATGCCGTCCCCTCGAGGTAGACTTCCTGGTTTACTTTTTTTGCGAACCAGTTCAGTGGTTTCCAATTACCGGCCGTTCTAAATCATTGGGAATCATTTGAAGCGCCTGGTACCCACCATGAGGTGGGCACCAAACAACTAGGAATACTCACATCCAGCCCTATAAACCATTTTCTACTTCATACTGCAGGAACCTGATCCCAGATTCCTGATGACGACATCGAGTCTTGCCAAGGACAACAAAGTATCAATGGACACCATGGACTACGAAGATCTACTGGCTACGGCCATCTTGAACAGGGTATTTTGCAACACGATTTTTGTTTAACAAATATTTGTTCACACTTTTCAGAGACTTGTTTTTTGGCATTTGGTGACGAAAGGTGATCGATAGATACCAACAAAAACTGGTGGACAACCGGAGCAGGCACAAGCTTCGCAACAGCGACCCTCGATCGAACACTGGAGTGACCATCGTGACTGTTCGAAGCAACAGCATTGCGTCGTCCAATGGCAGGATCAGTTACTCGGCCAAAGAAATTCAGACGGACATTGAGGAGCGTCGAAGTGAGTCCCACACACATACTCATTTGACAAGTAGAAACTAATAATTGTCCGAGCGAAGCGAGGACTAATAGTCCATACCAGACGAAAATGTCCGTCTGTCAGTCGGTTCACATTGAAGAAAACGACTTGTGACGTCAAAATATTCGCCGCGAATTCGTTCGCTGTATGTGAAACCCGCTTACCTTTCAACGTACGGTACTGAAATAGCTTTCTGTCCGTAGAATGGGATCGAAGCAGCCAAGCCGATCGATGGACGGACTGCAGCGAGAACGATCACGAATCGAGCGAGGACTTCAGCTGGGCTCGTGGCCGCCAGTGCCGTTCTCCGATAGAGTACACGGTAAACACGGACGACTCTCTGCTTCCTAGCTCGCTCGGGCATCTAGTTCTTAACGTTTTATTGAAACAAATTGGCAAAAGGTGGAAGAAGAGATCGAAGAAATCGTGTCAACAACCGTGGAAGAAGACGACGATGAGGACCTGCAACGACCGGAAGCAATCAACGAGCCGTTGATCTCAAGGACGCTTCTGGTTCGCGACGTTTACCTGCCCGACTTGGATGGCTACGGCGACGGAATCGAATTCGCACAGTCGCGTCTCGACCGGCCAGCAGCCTTCCTGGAGCTGGACGATCACGACAACGTCGACCTCGAGTCCGTCACCTCGGACTGGCAGGAGAACTGGATTTTCCGCACCAAGCGCAGCGTGTCGCCGTTCTGCAACATGGCGGCGAGCCTGGTCATCGGCCAAGAACCGATCGCCATGTTCGTACCCAACCCTCAGGAGACCGTCAGAGCCAAAATCGGCAGCAGGTTAGATTGTGCTTAAAGGGGACTACCCAAGAAATGTTAAAGGCTTTCATTTATTTAGATTCTTCATCAATTTCTTGAATATGTTTGGAAATGAGGGTCAAATGCGCGACCATGTGGTCCATTTAATCATTTTAATGCATTAAAGGGACGTTCGTTTTTATTTCTAAAGGGGCGCGTCTTGTAATTATTAAAGGGGTGTTAGTTTTACTTTTTAAAGGGGAGGTAGTTTGAACGTTCAAAGGGGAATTAATTTGAATCTTAATGTTAATTTTTAAAGGAGAGTTGATTTGTGTTTGAACTTTTAAAGGGGCGCTATTTAGTTTTTAAAGGGAAGTTAATTTTAATGTTTAATTTCAATTGTAAAGTTAATTTGAATTTTTCAAGGGGAATAAATTTGAACTTTTCAAGGGGAGTAAATTTGAACTTTTAAAGGGAATCTCATTTTAATTTTTAAAGGGAAGTTATTTGAACTTTTAAAGGAGAGTTCATGTAATATTTAAGGATTTCTAAAATTTAATGCTTTAAATTTAATTTTTAATCTGCAAGACAAAAAAAAAATACAAATTATTGAATGCGTTATTTCTTAATGTTGAAAAAGCGAAATCTAACGAGACTACCCCTTTAATTTTCACAATTGGACTGCTTGAATTAACTTGGCAGGACACTTTGCTCGCTCTCTAGGGATGTTGACGAATTGTCGGACATGTCGGACGGAATCTCCTTGGAGTCGTCTTTGCACGATGACAGCGAGAATGACGTAGGAGCAGAAGACCAATCAGATGATGGACAACAGCCACAACAACGGAACGATGAAGTTCTACCTGCTCTATGCGATCTCATCTTGCCATCCGAAGAAGGCCACGGAACCGTGCTGAAAGTGAATTATGATCCACCCGTGCCAGCTCCTCGAAGATCGAGATCACCGGCACCGTCTGACTTACGAGAACAGACTTCGCAGTCTTCTGAAGTTACGTCCAGCGTTTTGGGTAAGAAGAACAGACAAAAAGGCCAAAATTGGTTCAACTTGTAAGTTAATAATAAAACTAATTTTGGCCTTTCTATTATTGGTTAACGATAATTCCAAATGCGTTAATTTGGCTATGCAGGTCGGTCCACTCGGGAATCACCAGCGATTGCCAAAGACCCGCCTTCAATTGAAAGCAACAACACCACTACTGACGTACACGTTCGTATGATTCCCTATTCGTCACCATCTGATGTCCAATGTGTCCACATGTGTAACAATTTCCCAATTGACTTTATGGATAATTAGTCAAAAGCGTCCAAATCCAGCTGTACGTCACCAACGGTGGAGAAAGAACGATCCAAGTGGCTGAATCCAGTGCCCATGGCAGTCAACCCGTACAGCGCCGAAAGCATCGCAGAACGGACGCGACGCAGCCGTCAAAACGAGCATGGTCGCCATTGGCCATCATCGTCCAAGCTGACCTCAACGCCAGCATTAAGGACGCCCTCGTCATCAGATGATCCTGCCCATCTTCAGAGAACCTTCGATGGACTTCGCATCAAGATCGACTGCGGTCCCAAGAAGACGCATCTGTCCAGGTATACATTGTGTTATATTTGCGGACTTGACAATAAGTCTTACGCAGTTCCGCGTGGCGATTAGTGGGTTCGATTCCCTCCCGTCTCTCTTGGGTCTTTGTGTTGTCCCTTGGTTCTGTTACCGCCTACGGGTTCATATGACCTGATGACCACGAAATCCATCACTATCATTCACAATGGGAGTTTTGGAACTAATAACTGTCTTTGTTCAACAGCTTCCAGTATTCTTTGTCTAACAATGTTTGCCTTTGTTTGCGCGCGCGCGATTGCAGCAAAACCGGAAGTGCGTCCAAGGACAGCAGTGTCGAATCAGTACCGACAACTAACGAGTAGGCCATATAACCAGTACTGACATTGAATGCACAACGGGTGATTGGGGTCAAATATGCTTACTGCGCACCCTGCTAATTAGGCCTACTGTAACTAACTAATTCACCAAATGCACACATGATTGGGTACCAGCACACTTTCTTAGCAAACTTTATTGATTCGCATTAGGTACCACAGGGATTACTACGTACCAGCTGCTGCTGTTGCTTCAGAAGGTCAAGACGACCTACTTGCTTCACGTCGTTCCCAAACGACACACGGAGTACGTAGAGATTGAATTAATTGTCCGAGCGAGGCGATGACTGAACACTAAGGCTCGAATCACTAATGACTTTGACAGCTGTCTCGACTTGAAAAGATCCCAACGCTGTGTCTGATGACGCCATTTCTCCATTCTTTCCGAATGGACAAAGGACGTATTCTCAGCCTGTCTTGGCATTTTTTCAAGTCCAACCAGCTCCAATAGCCATTTGTGATTCCAGCCCTATAGAGGGGAATGTCGGTGGCTCACAGTATAGGCCAGTGTTGCCAGATAGCGTCCAACTTTGCATCTTTGACGTCATTAAGCGATAATACTTATCTTGGACATTACAGATCCCTAGTATAGTAGGTAAACAAGGCAAACAATAATTGTTCATATATCTTTGCTCTGTTTCAGGAATCTAAAAATTCGTCACGCCAGAGGCACCAGCGAACCAGCAATCCCTAAATCATCCTGAATCGCAGCTTTTTAACAAATAAACACTAAATCTATTAACGAATACGGCAACGAGTAGCCTAAGGGTATATACACATTATACAGGGGTGCTCCATTCAAATTGTATTTTTTTTGTAAATTAATAAAACGATTAGCGCAGGAATGATTTTCCTTTTATTCTGTGATTATAGTGATACGTGTTAAGTACGACAGTAGATATAGCAAGTAAATATTCACGGCCTATTGCAATTCAGATCTTCCAGCACTTTCTTAGTTGTCCAAGCGAGCCATGGACTTGAAAGTGTGTTGTAATACATTGTGACGTTTCGCTGACTTGAAAACAGAGCGAGCCAGAAACACCATTTATGGTGGCATTACATGGTGGCAACATATTGTCGGAGCAATTAGGTCTAGCTGTTGACACAAATGGCATCCATTATGCTTGCCTAGAAGGCTGCCACATTCCCTGCGATTTGGCATAATACAGACAACGCCCTTGGCATAAACCCAACGGGCGAAGCAAGGACAAAGTAAGTACAAGTCACTTCAAGCAAAACAACACTCGCTGCCGCTAACCAACATCAACTCGACTGTGCTCAACTTGACTACAATTGGCCTGGCAACAAGGTATACATTGTACGGTAGGCTTGATAATCAAGTGGGGGAAAAGCTGCGGATTAGATAGCTTTTAGAATGCACTTGACTTAACAATTGCTTTTGAAGTGCACAAACAGATGCTTGAGTAAGTCGTGCTCAACTTGCAACCCATTCTCCATAGAAATTACAACTTATCTTGGGGCAGTATCAGAATCGCGTTTTGAAACTTAGCAAATTAGCTCTCATTGCAGCCAAGTTAAAAACATGTTTTGGACTTGGATGTAATTTTAGATGGACTGCTTTTAGTGCGAAGTGAACGCTCCGTCATGTGTTGCATCTCGCTCATTTTTATCAAAAGCAAACTTTAGACCGAGATAATAAAACAGAAAACAAACTCTCCTCAGCAAGTCAGAGAACTGCCAAAAAGATTAACCAGGACTTCTTAAGCAAAGACAAACCCAAATGCTGAGAGTTTCCACTTTGGTCAAGAGTTGAGAAAATTGCGATCTATGCTCTATTGTTTATTGAAGAAGTGAAAATGAAATGCCAGCTGGTGCTGCTGCTTCTGATGGCCACGGCCATCGAAGCCGCGTCTTTTGCACCGAGAGGGTCGGCTAAATCGAAACAAGCTGCGGCCAAATCAGACCCGACTTGCGGCTATGCGGTGAGTATACAAGTGCTCGTTTGAAAATCACGACACGTCACACTTTTAACATGAGAGCTATGGTGCGATCAGAACGTTGCCTGATGGGACCCAGAAATATCACGTTGGTCCCATAGTATGGTACCCGCAAACTTGACGTGGGTCCCATACACTTGAGACGGGGCTTTGTGGAACATGGCTCCATAGACTTTGCAGGTAACGTCACTAAAAAGCATGAAGCCTGCGGGACCTACATGTATGTTAAGGCTATGGAACCCAATTAACGTTTATGGGTCCACCCGTTGTCTTTCATTCGTAAAGTCGAATAAAATTGATGAACAACATTTGTGGGAATGTCACTTTAGGCATGCCCAGTTGGCGAGCCGGACAAACTGAACATCCACCTGGTCAGCCACACTCATGACGACGTTGGATGGCTAAAAACGGTGGACGAATACTTCTACGGAGGTGCCCTAAGCCGAACTAAACAACTTGACCAAGATAGAAACAAGGATTGATTGGATTTTTCTTGTTTCTATTAGACAAGAACTTCATTCAGATCGCGGGAGTTCAGTACATCCTGGACACGGTCATCGACGAGTTGAACAAGGACAGTCGGCGAAGGTTCATCTACGTGGAAACGTCGTACTTTTGGCGCTGGTGGAATTCGAGAGACGATGACACCAGGAACAAGGTAATTCAGCTCTAAAGGCGACCAAAGTATGGTACCCCCACATGCAATGCTTCATACGGAAGTGCGAAAGAGCGCGGGCGCCTAGGTGACTCAGATGACACGTGTGTCCACCCGCCTACCATGCAGCTACGATCCCTGGTTGAGTCCGGGCGCCTGGAGTTCATCGGCGGCGGCTGGTCGATGAACGACGAGGCCGGCAACCACTACGTGGACACGGTCGACCAGATGACGTGGGGCTTGCGCTTCCTGAATGACACTCTGGGCGAGTGCGCTCGACCGAGGGTGGCCTGGCAGATCGACCCATTCGGCCATTCGAGGGAGACGGCGTCGCTCTTCGCTCAGGTCAGATCAAGCTCCCATTTATTGTTGATATTTGGCACCAACTGAATGATCCCCCCTCGCGCAGATGGGCTATGATGGCCTGTTCTTTGGACGACTCGACTACCAGGACAAGGACTTCCGAAAGCTGAGCCAGACGATGGAGTTCCTCTGGAATGCCAGCGCCAATCTCGGTTTGTACCTAGTTTCACGGCAGTCCTCGGTGTGTCCTCTCAATTGTTTACGTCCATTGTTGTCCTTATGAACCCTGGAAACTGTGCACACAATATAGGAGTCGACGGCCAACTGTTCACGGGAGTCTTGCCGAATGGCTACAACCCGCCTACTGGCTTCTGTTTCGACAACCTCTGCGGCGATGAACCAATCCAGGTAGGCCCAACTTATATGATAGACTGAAGCATGCATCATATGTACCATGTTGGGTGTATTAGGACAATCCCGCTTTGAAGAACTACAACGTGGACAAGAAGGTGGACCTCTTTTTGAAGATCGTTGCAGATCAGGTCATCCATCAGACGTGAAATTACGATCGTAGGCATTGAGCCCAAAATGAAACTAACTGTTCTGATGCCATCAGGCGGCCATCTATCGCACCAATCACCTGATCATGACGATGGGAAGCGATTTCCAGTACCAAAATGCCAGGCCGTGGTTCGTCAACTTGGACAAGCTCATCAAATACGTCAATGAGCGGGTACGTGGACATACTGCAACTTTGCACATGTTAATCGGTGCCTACTTTAAACCGCTGGTCGACTAACCATAACTAACCATGTTAAAAGCAAACGACGAATGGAAGCCTAGTGAACGCCTTCTATTCGACGCCTTCGTGCTACCTGCAAGCCCTGAACGAAGCGGGCAAGACGTGGACGGTGAAGACGGACGATTTCTTTCCGTACGCCAGCGACCCGCACGCCTACTGGACCGGCTACTTCACGAGCCGACCGGCCCTCAAAGGCTACATCAAGTACACGAACAATGTCCTCCAGGTAATTAGGCAACGAGCTAGGTAACCGAGACAAAAAGAATCGAAGAAGCTAAACCGGAAGTGGACTTGTTTCGAAGGTGGGAAAACAACTGAGCGCGACGGCACGGCTCGGACCTGACAACGAGGCCAACCTCGAACCATTGAGTATGTTTTAAATTATTTGTCTGAAACTTAAAGAGGGTTAAAAGGATTTCGTTCCCTCTTTGTGTGAAAACAGAGCGATATCAGGGAGATGCTCAGCATCACGATGCAGTCAGGTGAGTCAACATGTCCTAGCATAGCCTAAGAAATTATACAACAACCACTTCCGCTCGGACTTTTAGTAGTAGTACATGCTACTAGCCTAGTGCTTGGGCTTGGAATTTCTCTCCCAAAGAGCACACTTGACTTCCAGCGACAGACAGCTGGTATTAGTCCTCGCTCGCTCGGACAAGTACAATAATCCTCCACGAATTGTCTGTTAGTGGGACGGCCAAGCAAGCCGTGACGTACGATTACGCGGAAAGTCTGGCCATCGGAGTAAACTTGACAACTCGAGCGATAAACGCCGCCTACGCCAAGATCCTTCCCAACCATCAAGCGACAAGGGCGCCACCGCCGCAGTTCATGTGCCATTATCTCAACGTCAGCTATTGTGACATCACGGAATCCAGTGACCAGGTTCTGGCTAATTAGGCTAATTATTGTCAGATTGGGGACCCATTAATGATTGGTCCCAATCTTTCTGGCTTCTCAAGTTTGCCGTGACTGTTTACAATCCACTCGGCCACTCTTACGAATACCACGTCCGAGTGCCGATCCGCAATCAGTCGGGTCCCTACGAGGTCATAGGAGACGACGGCAGTGTCGTCCTAAGTCAGGTCTTTAACTGAACAGCACGCAATGAAAGTTGGCAAGAAAAAAAACTTCATTTTCAAACAAATTCGCCCATGCTTCAACAAACAGGTTGTTCCGGTGCCCATGGAGGTGCTCCGGAACCCGGAACACCAGGGAAGCGCCATTGCGGACTTGGTGTTTGCAGTTCAATTGGAACCCTTGGGACACGTTACTTATTTTGTTCGAAAGTCCAATGGTTTGTAGAGCAGTTTTTCAATGTATAAGTCACATAATACAATTTGGTCGCCCATGGAAAACCTGTGTTACGATTTATGGGACCCAATGCATAACCTATGGGCCTCATGCATTCATGCAATGACACAATTATGATGGTCCATGGAAAACCCATGATAAGATTTATGGGACCCATTGCATAATCCATGGGACCCATGCACAATTTATGGGATCCAATGCATAACCTGTGGGACCCATTCATACATACAATAATACAATTGTGATCGCCCATGAAAAACCCATAATAAGATTTATGGTACCCATACATAATCTATGGGACCCGTACATAACCTATGGGACCCGTACATAATCTATGAGACCCAATGCACAATCTATGGGACCCCAAGCATAATGTATGTAAAACCCATAAAGATTGCTGCTGAGTCCATGGGACCCCATCCATAGTCATAGTAATAGCCATAAGGATTGCTGCTGTCTATGGTACCCCATTCAAAGTACATGAACCCCTATGTAAATTCTGAAACACTGTAGATACCAATGTAATGTCTATGGAACCCATATACAATGTATAGTCAATCAAACTATGGAAAGGCCCTGCCCATGATAAGTCTATGGAAAACCAATGTTAAATATATGGGACCCCAGGCGAAATCTGGTGGGACCCACATGCACATTCCATATGAAATGTCCATTGTTGGAGTTACATTTCTTGAATGCCAATTTCAGACGTGCGAAACAGGAAGCAACAAAGAAGCAAAGCCACGTCCACATATCGACGTCGGACAACGAAGCGAGACGAGGACATCGTCATTCAAAATACGGTGCACAATCCAATATAATTTAATATAATCTACGGTAATGAATTTGCTAAAATAAACGCAAAAAGTAAACTTTAATAACCAACTGATTGGGTCGTAAACTTGTAATGAGACTAATGAGTCATGACCTGTTGGTTCCCCTTAATCTTTCAAAAAAATAATCTAAACGCAGATGGTGAAGGTGACAGTGGACGGAGAAAGTGGACTCCTGAAGCGAATCGATGACTTTGCCAACGAGAAATCGATCAACATCAGTCAGAGCTTCTCCTATTACGTGGCCATGGATGGCGACAACCAGAAGTTCGACCAACGCGCCTCGGGTGCCTACATCTTCCGACCGAATGGTACCACGAGTTTGGCGCCCATCGTTCAGCTCACAGTGCAGGGCCCTATCGTTCACGAAATTCACCAGACTTTCGGTGACTAAATGCTGAGCAAACATGGTACCAGCCTACTAAGAGGTTGGGCTTACAAGTTGGAGGTGTAGCATTGGACTTTTGTATGCTCATTTCTAGGGACCCCGGCCATTGTCAGTCAGGTGATCCGCATTCGAAACGGATCCTCACAGGTGGAACTCGAGTGGCAAGTCGGTCCGATACCCATCGAGTGAGTATGCGGCCTGAAAAATAGGACCAATCCTTACAAGTCAAACTATGCTAAATGCCGGAGAATTAAAACCGCACAAATATCCACTCTCATCATGCAGCGACGGTGTAGGCAAGGAAATTGTCAGCCGCTTCGACACGGACCTGGATACCGACCAGATCTTCTACACGGACTCGAACGGACGAGAAATCCTCGAGCGAAGGTGATATGGCGCAATTTTGTGGGGCCAGTCCTGGTTTGGGCATTTGAGCTCAATACTAGGTCTATATAATGTTTGACTAGACCAGACTGAAGTGAAACATACGCTCGTATTTTAAATATAAAAAATATACGCTCGATTTGCAGAAATATATCTGCAAGACGATTACCGGTATATGGGAAATAGATGGGCAATATATCGGGAATGTATGGGCAATATATCGGGAATGTATGGGCAATATATCGGAAATATATTGGAAATACCGGTGCACTGCAAATATTTGAAATTGGGACCATATCAGACTTATCGTGATAAGTCTGATATGGACCATATATGCCGAATATATGCCAAATATATTTAAAACATATGATATGGTGGCACCTTGGGCCAAATATGGCGAATACATGTACGGTATATTTAGAACGTATTTGTCATATACGATTATTTTACATATTTGTAATCAAAATATATTTTTACCAATATATATTGAAAAAACTATATCCTCAATACATGTACAGTATATATGCCCAGCTTATGCAATATATTTCATTTCAATTTGGGATTGAGGCTTCACCGGAAGTTTATCTAGCAGACGACAGCCGCCATTACATGAGAGAAAAGTGCGGGTGGCGATATTTTGTGTTGCTCTCTAATGATGAAAAAAAGTTTACGATTCATGGAAACAAAAATGATAAAAAATAGTACGGAAAAAATAATCCACTTTTCAATTATGCAATGGTGGCCGTCGTCTGCAAAAAAATATCATTTATACTGTACCGGCATATAAAATTATAATTCACGTTGCAGAAGAAACTATCGCCCGACCTGGCAAGTGAACGTGACCGAACCAGTGTCTGGCAACTATTATCCAGTTAACTCGAGAATCTACATCAAGGTACGAGCGAGCGAAGCGAAGGACAAGTTCAGAAATACCGTGCGCGGCGAAAGCTGCAAGACCTTTTGCCATGTTACATGTACAGTGTACATGAAGGCCGATACTAATTACTTTAAATACGTTTTCATTTATTGACCCAGGACGATGACAAGGACTGCCAACTGACCGTTCTGACGGACCGATCACAGGGAGGCTCCAGTCTTGACGACGGGTCTTTGGAACTCATGGTGGGCGGCATGATTTTGACTCAAATTCAAGCCAAAATGGCGCTTTTACGCTTTTATGATACAAATATTGCATAATTAAAGGCAAGGTTAAAGGCCAAAATAATCCTTCATAAATGAACACACTAAGGCTTTAATAATTAACCCTTAGGGAGACCAACGTAAGTATCACTTGGCGTCCCCCAACTTTCAAAATTGTAAATCCTCGCAGGTCCATCGTCGGCTTCTGCACGACGACGCATTCGGCGTGGACGAGGCCCTCAACGAGACGGGGCCGGATGGAAGAGGTCTCATTGTCCGCGGCAAACACCAACTGCTTGTCAGTTCGGTGTCGCGAGCGGCGATTGTGCACCGAGCGCGAGCCTTGCCAGTCACCTGGCCACCGCTGATCACCTTCGCGCCGCTGGCCGATGCAGCTGCCGTCGACGAGTGGCGTCGAGATTTCGTGACGAGGGTAGGCATATCCCTTGGTCCTCCAAGGATCTAAGGAGCTGTAATTCGGTCCCTCGTTAACCCCTTGGTCCTGAAATCCACCTCATTACCCCAGCATTGATCTGCGTCATTCGGTGTGTCATTAGAATTCGTCGTTGACGGCCAGCTTGCCTTGCAACGTCCACTTGCTGACGTTGGAGCCATGGAAGGACGGGACCGTTCTGCTGCGTCTGGAACACTATCTTGAAAAGGCGGACGATCCTGGAGGATTCTCCGGACCGGTGACCGTCAACCTACGGGTAGGGCAATCATAATTCATCATGTTCGGGTATTTATTTTTCCATCTGGCAGGTAGTCGCTTTCTGGTGGTCTTTCAAAAATAAAACTGAAAATTGGTTTTTCAGAACCTGTTTCGAGAGTTCACGGTGACGCAGGCCGTGGAGACCACGTTGGGCGCGAACCTGTTGCTCGCCGACCTCGATCGCTTGAGCTGGAAAGCAGACGACCAAGACAATTCCATCGACAGAGCTGGAAAACTCCACCATCACGAGTCACCACCGATAAGCCGTACATCGATCGATAAATCGATCTTGATGTTTCAATTAACGAAATAAATCGATTTTAATCGTTGTTTTGTTTTCCAGACATCGGTGACGACCTGGATGTGACTTTGCAGCCGATGCAAATCAGGACATTCATCATCACACCAACTACGGCCGGCATTTCCAGACAGTAACCATTTTGACCATTGGCTTGGCTTGACCAAGTCTTGAGTGCGTTAAAGGAGATTCTCAACAAACACCATTAAATTTGAACCTGAAGGGGCACTCCAGTTCAATTTGAAAATTTTATACAAAATTAAATAATAAAACTAAAATGAAAAAAATTAAATAAAATAAAATAAAAAAAATTAAATAAACTAAAATAAAACAAAATTAAATAAAACAAAAATGAAAAAAATTAAGTAATAAAATTAAATGAAAAACTAAACTGGATTGCCCCTTTAAAATAATCTCCAACAAGGCGTTTTTATTTCCCAACTAAATTTTAATTACTGGTACTTCATTGTAAACGTATTAAACGAATATCAGCATTTGTGAAACACGTGACCGTGATTGCATTTATCCTTTGGCTTCTGCGAGCCACTTGTGGAAGCAGTCCGTGCCATCGTTTTGAATCTCCTGCCGTGCATCCATGCGGAGAAGTTTTCCGCTTCCGGTGACGACTATGAGCAGCGGAATGCCAGTTATGCCGTACTTGGCCGACGCTTCCCTGTGAACGGACCCGAGCAAGAAAACTCGTTTATTTCTAAACTAATTTCACCGTAACCCTGATCGCGGCGTACTTTTTGATGGCGTCATCGCACGTCCCCAGCCAGTCGCCGTGAGCCTCCTGCATGTAGTCGAGCATGTCGTCCAGGCTCCAGTCGGACGAGATGAAGACGATCTCGAAGGCCTCGCCGTCAGACAGCAACTCGCGGTGGAAGTTCTTCAAGAGCGGAGTGAACATGCGGCACGGCGGGCACCAATGCGCCGAGAAATACAGGCCCAAAATCTCCTTGTCGCGAAGGGCGTCGTCCGCCTGAACCTCATCGCCCGAAGCTCGGTACAAAGTCTTGCCAGCCAGAAGGTCCATGGTGTCGGAGCCGCCAACAAATAACCCGGATTGACGAGACAACCAATTCAAAGTTGTTTCTAATCTTCACAATGGAGTCTTAAATAGTTGTTTGATGGTAATGGAAGGTAACAGTGGACCAATGGACGATGATTACTAACGACGGGCTAGTTAAGTATGCAGGAAACCAGGAAACAGACGAGCAAATGAGGAATCACCACGCAAGAAAACTTTAATTAAGTGTAATTAAAAAAGCACCTAATCAGGAACGACCAAATGGCAAAATCAATTTGGTTGGTTTCAAACGCGATAGCAAATGGTGTTTTTCACACGAAAAAAACGCCCCAAAATTTGCAAATACCGGCATGAATATGTTGATATATATTGAATGTATTGTACTGTAGTTGTATTTTAACGATTTACTAAATACGATTTAGGGTTGGTATCCCGTTTCATGCAGTTCATTCCGTACAAACGTGCATATTTACATAGATGTTATTTAAGGACACCATGGGCTGGAATCACTAAACACTTTATGATGAAGCGGTCTCGATGACCTCCCAGACAGAAAATCCAAAGACAGTCCACATACGGCCATTTATTTGACTAATATGGAGGGAGAGCACGTCCAAAATTAGCTCTGATCTGATGAAAAGTTGTTAACCCTTTCTTGACTTGAGACAGATCTTGGGATGTGCACTAGTGATTCCGGCCTTATAGTTAAGATATTATTCGTATAATGCACGTAAAATATTTTGCAATATATATTTCGTATCGTCGGTCGCTCTTCAGACGGCCGGCGTGCAGCATCCCCGCAAGCTGAGGTGCAAATCCCGGCAGCAGAGCAAGTTGGCCCTGCACTCGAAGTCGTCGGAGCACCATTTGCACGGGAATGTGATTATGGCGTTAGGACAGATGCCGATCTTTTCTAAGTCGCCATGCAAATTTATAACAAAATGAGCAAATGTAAAATAAAATGAGCAAATTTAACACGACGATTGTTGGGGAACTTTGCAAATTAAATCTTTAGAATTTCTGCAATAAATTTGTAGCAATTCTGCAAATTGATTCTTTATATTTAGAAATTCTGCAATTAGATTCTTTATAGTCTAACATTTTTCAATTTGATTGCTAATAAATTCTGCAAATTACTTTTTTTTATTATACATGTAAATCCTACAAATTAGTTCTCAATGTAGCCCTAGCCCCTAAATCTTGAAAGATACATTTGTTGTACTCTATATATAAATTTTGAAAATAGATTCTTTATAAATTCTGCAAATTAATTCTTTAGAAATTCTGCAAAGTAATTTAAAAAATTCCAATAAAATTTAAACCACTCTCCAAATTAAGAAATTCTTAAATTGATTCTTTAGACATTCTGCAAATTGATTCTTTGGGCCAACAAATCTTCCAATTTGATTCTTGAGGAACTATGAAAATACATTCTTTAGGCCTAAAAATTCTGCCTATTCCTTTCTTAAAAATTGAGTAAATTGATTATTTAGAACTTTGCAAACTAAATCTTTATAATTTTTGCAACTTAAATCACTAATTTTTTCAAATTAAATCTTAATAATTTTGCAAATCAAATCTTAATAATTTTGCAAATCAAATCTTTATAAGTTTGCAAATTAAATCTTTATAATTTTGCAAATTAAATCTTAATAATCCTTGCAAATTAAATATTTATTATCTTTGCAAATTGATTGTCTATAAATTATGTAAATTGATTAAGAAATTCTGCAAATTTGATTCCTTAGACATTCCGCAAATTCAATCCATAGAAATTGCCTAAATTGAAGAAACTTGCCAGGGTTGGTACCGCTACCGTAACCGGTACTTCCGAAAAGATAAGCTGCTCCGCTGAGTTTAGCCAAGATCAACAGGGCGACCAAAGAAAAATGAAGTTTCATCTTGTAGAAATTAAGACATAGAAAAGCATCGAGAAAAAATATCACACTAAGTGCCGAGCTAGACCCTCTCATCTGAAGTTTTGTCCGAAATTAAATGTCCAAAGATACAAAAAAACTAATTCTTCGCAGAGGAAAACATCAACAAATTGGCCGAACGCGCCTTGTACCGACTGCGGCAAAAGTTG
>JAQIYI010000742.1:0-15885 GCA_034700265.1 Polyzonium germanicum | reverse complement strand
CTCTCGTCCCAGCGTTCCGAGCACACGGACATAGGGACGGACAGAAATCTAGAATATATTTAACAATTAATTTAAAATCTTAAAATATATTTAAAAATAAGAAATACCAGTAAATAAACATTTTGTTTTATTATACACGTACGTATTAATCCTCCTTAATTCCTCTTCACACGAACAAATGAATTCGTTTTTGGATATTCGGACATCGACCTGGAATGCGCAGTACTTCACCGAATCTCCTTCAAGTGCGTTTGGGCGAGCACAACGTCCAGTCGTTGTCGGAGCCGCAACCACACGAAGACTTCGGCGTGGAACTCATTCAGATCCATCCCAACTACAATCCGTCGGACTTTCAGAACGACGTGGCCGTCATTCGTCTGAATCGTCGCGTCGAATTCAAGCAGCACATCGTGCCCGTTTGCCTTCCACTGCCCTACGAGGATTTCACGTCCAGACGAGCGACCGTCCTCGGATGGGGACGCACTCAATACGGTTGGGCTTAAATATTTAAATTTATACCGGTATTTAAATTAGGCTACTACAAATATACGAGACTGATCGCAATAGGTACGGTATAATTAAAAACAATTTATTAAAAAATTCGACAATAATAATTCCTCGCCAGGTGTCGCGTCTTCGTCGTCCGTTCTTCAGGCCGTGCAAGTGGAAGTGATTCCCAACGATGAATGCCAAAGGTGGTTTCGAGAGGCCGGACGAAGCGAATTCATCCATCAGGTGTTCTTGTGCGCTGGCTACAAATTTGGCGGCAAAGACGCCTGTCAGGTAATTCATTTTAGTTTCAAGTTGTTGCCTGATGAATAAAGTAGGCCTACAAAGATCATCTATTATTTTCAAATCGACGCACACACATCAGTCGATACTTGATATATTATGTATGCGCTCTGTAAGTGGAACTTTATACAAAGACATATCGATTTTTTTTAAATAGGTCTGTCGAGTGTCCACTTATTAATTGATCGCACTTTCTTAACGAAATTGTAGCTTATATATTTTAATAATAAGTGCGGTGATCTGTCTGTTCCCCGTTCGTTGGAGGCTATGTCTGGCCGTCTGCTTTTTGAAATGAAGAAGAAAAAAAAGTGCCCCCATTTTTCTTCTTCCGCACTACCAGGGATCGAACACGGACCGCTGGGGCGGCAGTCGGATAGTTAAGCCACTTGACCATTTGATCACTTGATATTTGATATATTTGAAAATGGTCTTTTGTTGCTTGGCATGACATTTGCTCCATTTTGAATTTCCCGCTCAGTCACGTGATTTAGCTGTTTCGTAGTTCTGTGGGCTCCCTACTAGTCGCGTCTAAAAACAAGGCACAGGGCCGCCTTCGGCGGCCCTGCGCCTTGTATATATTAATATCGGGGCTCTATCCGTCCGTCCCCTCTTTAAGGGGCGGAGCCTAAGTCTGTCCGTCTGCTTTTTGAATTGAAAGGAAAAAATAAGTTACCCACTACCAGGGCGTGAACTCGCAGCCTTTGGTACGATAGGCGCGCACGTTACCCCTCAGCCACGCGGGCTTTCATGTTTACATCAATGAATACTTGATACATGATATATTAATGTTGCTTGATGGACTTCCCCCCCTTCCAGGACGCTACCTCACGCATAACGTAAACAAAGCTACATGTATATAGACCATATGCTGTACACACATTGTATGTCTTCTAAGGCTAATTCATTATCAATTATCATAACTCATACGTAAGTCATTCACTGACGTTTCCCCACCAATATGCGTTCAACAGTAACGACACCATCCATCAAACCTTTTTATCAGTCCTCATATTCAATGGGAATAACAATTGCATTCCTTCAACATTTTTGGGTTATGCCTACAATAATGCGTTTTGTTTGCTATGCATGCCACTCAACGGCCAAATGGATTTCTATTTTTCTATCCAATGTCTCCTTAATGCATTTCCACAGTACAACCGTAGGCCTATACTAGTAGCCCATTTTGCACTGAAACGTTGGTGTACTTAACGTAAAGCCTACGTGAATTGTTAAGTCTTAGATGTAATCGTATTAAATTGATTGGCCATACACAATCGCATTTGTAAACTTAGAATCGGTTTATAGGCATTGAAACTATTTTAAAAGCTTTTTTATAAACATTGGCCTAATTATTTGTTCAAAACTTTTAAAACTAGTTTTAATCACATTTTTTTCACACATCACACATCACAAATCACATTTTTTTTCAAAACTTTTAAAACTAGTTTTAATCACATTTTATTCATCATCACACGAACGAACCCTTAGTTCGTCAATGTGAATCAAAATTCGGCGCCGGGCTACTCGGAATTCGACTCGAATTCGTTGACTTCGTTCTCTTGTTCGCGCCTTTATTTGAAATCGCGTCGCTGGCTTTCGTGAGGCGAACGTGACGTCACATTTCGCCACGAATTCGTTCGTCGGCGTTTTTTCCTGCATGTGAACTCCACTTCAATCCTACAACGATCGTGGACACCAAAATTGTCATCTGCGATGTGCTGACGACGCATGCGGCGTCGCCCACAGTTCGGGTGAGAAATCGCAGTTATATATGAACCACGATTTATTTTTAATAGTGCGTTATTTTTTTAAACGGAAAATTGTTTATCATCGTTTCATCGTATCATCGTTATCGGTTATCATGCGTTTTGAAATGAAGGCTACAGTAGTCATTTGGAACTAATGCTCTGAATTTCCAATGTAGCTTTGCGGCTTCAGAATTTGTTTGAACCAATTACGGTCGTGTCAAGAATTTTGAATATCAATCACCACTTCACCAGTTTTCATTTTCATGTCTCACTTCAGAAAGGTCTTTAAATGGCTTTCTTTTTTTATTTTATCTATTTATTTAAATTCCCATGTTTTTTTTATTTTTTTTTTTTTGCTATGTTGACATTTGTTTGTTCAACTGCTAATCGAATTTTTTTTTTGCTTCAATTTGCTCTAGACTTGCACAAACAAATTACAAATATAAATTTTTTCCCATTTTCTTGATTTGCGAACTCTATCTCTTACATATATGTCAGTCGCAACAATTTCTTTTTTATTTCAATTAAATTACAGCATTTCACCCTTCACTTGGTTTCTATCGAAATCACAAAATTTGCACTTGACGTATACGTAATTACGTCCTGCAATGTTTGCACAGCACAGACACATGTGTAGAGTCTTAGAAATAT
The DNA here is from genome assembly GCA_034700265.1 of Polyzonium germanicum. Lineage (NCBI taxonomy): Eukaryota > Metazoa > Arthropoda > Diplopoda > Polyzoniida > Polyzoniidae > Polyzonium > Polyzonium germanicum. Next base: position 12,694 of record JAQIYI010000742.1, on the reverse strand, counting down.
ATTCTAATTTGTTCACTGATTTTTTTTATTTGTTTCAGGCTGCTCAATGAATCATACTTAGAACGCCTAGGAGTCAAGATGCTGCCAGAGTACGCTGATCCGTACCACAAAAGGTAATTTTTTTTCTTTAGTTTTTTTAAACCAACTCTTTTCGTTCTTAAAGTAAGTTTAGCGACTTTATCGACTTTATTGAACCATAGTGTATAGAATATTTAAGCTGAACCCAATTTTAGGTTGCCTCAGAGATTTTTTTAATACTGGCATCGCGTCTGAGTCAAGGTTAGATTCTCTTTAAAGGGGTAAATCTAGTTTAGTTCGAAATTTTATTTGTTTTATTATTTAATTTAATTTCATTGAATAATTATTTATCTGACACTTTATTTGGATGAAATCGGATTTTGCCTTTTATAATCGGTGTACACTGTATATTCCCCTTTAAAGGATTTTTTTATTTAAAAATCTTCGTCGTCGTCGTCGTCGTCGTCATCTTCTTAAATCTTGCTGAAAAGTTAATTGTGTTCGCTGAGGTAACACAAACAGCGATGCTGTATAAGCTTTAATGCGATTTCAACGACGATCTCCGAGGTTTTTAATCTCTGAGGTAACCATTTGTCCACGGTTATATTACTGTACATCCTCAAAGGAATTCCCCCCCCCCCCCGCCGAAAGATTTGTGAACTTGGGGACCTACGGTATGTTTGCTCGAAGGATCAGAGTACCGTGAAATGTATGATGCATTGTTCTGTCCAGTCGCATAAGGACGAAACTACAGCTTTGTTTTGGGTGGTGGCAAATTCGATTTTTGCGCTCCCCCCTAACCCCTAATTTATTTTTCCATACCAATTTTCAAATAACAAACCTTAACCCCCCCCCCCTTTTGACGCACATTTATTGAGTAGGTTTTAATAAAAATCATAAAACTAAATAAAAACCTTAAAATATCGCATTTGGCGCCCTTCGTCTATTTTTTGGTAGGGGCAACCGGGCAAACACCCCATGTTACGCTACCTCGTGGCTAGTTCTTTAGCCGATATGACACGCCGATAGGCTGGCAAAATAGTGTTATATCGGCTTGTTATCCGTCCAATCGTAAAGGGGGGGGGGGCGATATCGCTTTGGCATAGCAACGATGTGACGTCATATTGCACTTTGTGGCGGTGGGATTTTTTCGGATTGAGTTATGACGTCATATTAAGGCCTGCATTGCTAGAGAACCGTCTGCTACTAGCAACGAAGAAGGGGGTCATTACGACCAGTAGGAGGCCTACATGTAGCAGACGAATACTAAACCAGTTATCTAGCAATGCAGGCCTTAAGATGACGTCATAAGCCCTACAAATCCCTCCGCCGCATCACAGTGAAGATTGGCGATGTTACGCCACATAAAATCCAAACTTATTTTTTATTTTTCCACAAAATGTCTCGTTACGAGATTGAAATTGCTCAGTCAAAATAGGCCCCTAGAACTAGACCTCGTCAGTATCGTAAGTATAGGCCAGTTATGGTGTCAGTGGCGCAGACGGTAATTGAATTCAGAAAATAATTTATTGTTCAGCACGAACCTCTTTGCGTTGGTAATTAATATAGATTAGGCCCAACAACTCAACTCTGCTTTCTCATCAATCTTGATCACGTACTCGTTAATTAGGGATAGAGGTTGTAGATACAATAGACTTAATGACCAATAAATTGACTGATAAATTGATAAAAAACAATTTCGTTTTAGAGAAAATTTGATAAATTGAACAATAAATTATCCGATAAATTGACCGAAAAAACTTTTCGTTTTTGAGAAAATTCTAAGCACCTTTCCTTGCACATTTTTCTAAAATTCTTCACCTTTTTTGCACTTTTGTCGATGTTTTTGGCACTTTTTTTTGGCATCTTTTTGGGCACCTTTTTATCGGGTCCTTAACTATATGTATAATTGTATAGGCCTATAGTTTTCGTTACACTGTCACCTGATCTAGGCCTAGCTGCATAGCTTGTCACTTCTACCGGTACACTGTATATAAATAATATATTATAAAATGTATTAATTATAGGATTATTATATTAAATTATTAATAATAACTTATACGGGAATAATTTACAAGCATAGGCCTATGCTTAATTGTGTTTGCGTTGTGTCTGATGTGTACATTAACAAATTAATATGGCCAGTTGCTCTTGATATTTGTTTATAATACTAAAGTCGAAACTGCAGCACTCAGAAAAGTATGGATTCTAGACATAGCCTAATTAATACTCTAGAGCATAGACTATTAGACTTTCTACAATGCTCTATGCAGGCCTACGGAGCATGTATACTTGTATATACACTTGTATTTGCGCCATGACTATATATCAAATTGTCATTTGTTAGTCATCTGTCAAATGTCAAGTTAATTTAAAAATAAAGTAAAATTAGAAACTATAGGCCTAGTCTAGGCAGGTTAGCCGAAACTTTAAAAAACGGATTAACTACCGGTACATCTAGGGCTGTAAGCTAACTAGTTGCATTTAAATAAATTACCCAATGGCGATTTCTGCATATAGGCCTATGTCTACAATTCTACATGTATATATTTTTATTTATTTTCTCTATATATGACAGCTAGTATGACTATGCCTGTTAAAACTATGTTAGGCCTAGCATATTTAATTAGGCCTAAATTAAAAAAATTTGACTAGTTAGGAACTTTATGTGCACATTGTACATTTTGCCTATTTGAATTTAGGCCTTGCTTGATTTAATTTGCATTTAAGCCTTTAATGCTTTAATGTGAGCTTAGGCCTTGATTTCCACTAGCTTATTGGCAATTAATTTAATGAAGTCGCATACAGACTAATTAATGGGTTCTAATATCTTTAAATATTTTTTGGCAGCATATCAAATTGTTAGCAACGATCTAGTCGGGTGTGTTGAATGTCTGCGCCTACGCTCGTCGCTCGCAAACCCTGTCCGCCAGCAAATCGACAGTACGCAGCGGCCGTTATAGGCGATCAGAAGACAGCATCCTTGGCTAAAGGCTCGTCGACAACCTCCGGAGCGAAAGTACCTGGCCAAGCCAAGTCCTCGAGATCTGCCGGCACTTGCAAGGATCGAAGTAGGTTGATTGCTGCTGCTGAATCGACTACAGCGTCAGCGGAAGTAAGAGGACGTACAGGAACGGAAGAAAAAGCACGGTCCGAGCCAGATCAAAGCTTCGAGTCGCCACGACGCGAGTGGCTTCTGGAAAGTGACGGAATGCTGCCCTTGGACTCTATAGACGGCGTATCTTCGCTCGATTCGAACCGATCGGCTATCGGCCAGTTGCCCGACGTGGCGACCGAATCGATGGGTCACGGTGGCGGATTTCGTGACGTTGACGTCAGCGAGACAGAAGCTGCTGTCATTTCCGCCGACTTTGGTGACCATGTTGAGCGGAGTTTTCGACTCGTCGATGACAAGGAACTCCTTCAGGTAAAATCTCAACTACTGTCTCAACTAATTGAGAACGTCATTTTGTTCACTTTGTAGGCCTATAATATAAACCTAGCGGTCAGCTCACTCAATAAATCCCAATTATAGTTAGACAATCTCTTCAAAGACAAGTCTTAAGACGTCCGTTAGCCGATCCTAAGACTATAGTATCTTAAGCACTAAATAAAATTCGAACGCGATTTGAAACTTAGCTCCATAGCGCAACATTGGAAAGACAAGTCTCGAGTTGCATTCAAGTGTTCCTTTAGATGGCCTTGGAATATGAACCTACATTCATTAATTTTAACATTCAGGTCAAGAGTGCTGATGAGTTCGTTGAACGTCTTGGCTGGTCGTTTGCGAAATCGTCGTCCAAGTTGCTGCCACCTCCGGTCAAGGTAGTGAGCATATTTGGAAACACCGGGGAAGGAAAGTCTCACACCCTCAACTGGGCCTTCTTCGGAGGTCGCCCTGTCTTCTCCACTTCGGCCACGCAGTCCTCGTGCACTCTGGGCGTCTGGGCAGCGTTTGACCCGCGTCTCAACACAATTGTCCTCGACACCGAAGGACTCCTTGGCGTTTCACCCAATCAGAATCGACGCACTCGACTCTTGCTCAAGGTACATTACTGCAGCCGCACGATCGCTTGTCAGATCACACTTAGGTATCTGGATAAGCATGCATGGGAGCTCACGCGGCCCCGCAATTAATTTTGATTCTTTCACTTTGTTGACAGGTGCTCGCTATTTCGGACGTGGTGATTTATCGGACCCGATCTGAGCGACTGCACAACGATCTGTTCCAGTTTCTGGGCGATGCGTCCATTTCATACTTGCGTCACTTTGCCAAAGAGTTGAGGTCGGCATCGCGGCGTTGTGGTTTGGAAGGCGGCAGGCTTTCGACGCTGGGACCAGCTCTCGTTATATTCCACGAGACACTGCACACCCGACCTTTGACTCGAGGTTCGCCTAAGGTCATCGTGTAAAGCCTCATTTGTTTGTATATCTCCATTCCAATGTTGTCTTAAAATAATCACGCAGATAGAGGGTCGGTGAGTTGCGAAGAGCAAGTGAGGCAGCGTTTCACAGATCTCAACTGCAGCTACGAGGCGTTCAGTGCACTTCAGTACGTCGGAGTGCAAACAGTCAGCCGACCGACCAACTTCGACGGACTGGTGGCCGCGGTCAAACGTCATCTCAACGACGTCACCATTCGCTCTCCGCGAAACCCGAATGTTGTATTTCAGGCTCTACAGGTATGCGCACAACTTTATTGTATGTCCAATTTAATTAAGCAAGATTCGATAAAATTCTTCTGTTGACTAATTAATTTACTTTTAAAGGATCAAGTCAAACTTATTTATTTATTTGCGTTTTACATTTTAATCGATTGAGCATAAAAGGTTTGTTTCACACAATGTGAAATTTGTGAGTATTTTTAATTTCATTTTAAAGTATATTTGTCGTCAATTAATCTTTGCAGACTCTGAATGGAAAGTTTAGTGGCGACATTGAAAAGACTGTGGCGACCACGTTTCCCGACCAGTACTTCACTTGCTCTTGTAGATGTTTGTCCTGTGGGTAAGCGACTTGTTTTTTCTTTGTTCATTTTTTGGCTAGCAGTTTTATTTTTATTCTTTATAAACTTCGACATTTTTAAATAGTAATGACTAGTTAGTGTTTGTGATTTAACATTTTGTTTTCTATTAGGGTGCGCTGTCAGAACAGCATGAACCATGGGAACGAAAGCATTCCGCACGTTGCGGACGCCAAATGCAAATACCAGCACCAGTTTGACAACCACATCTTCACGTGCAGGGTATATTAAGTGATCTTAGAATATTATTAGTATTACGTGCTGACATTTCAAATCTTATTTAGTTCTATACAAACTTTTTAAATATTAAGCCTGCTTTTATTGTATTATTATTTTTACAGTATTGTCACGAGCAAGGTCGTGAGGAGGTTGTTGTGCCCAAAACGTCAGCAGCCAGCGATTCCACTTGGATGGGCCTGGCCAAATACGCATGGGCTGGGTGAGTACACAGAGCTACCAAATCCCTCAACATCGACATCAATTGCAGATTTTCAATGTGTTAAGTTTACGTTCTTATTATCAAATGATTTCTTTTTATTTAACTTTACTTTAACTAACTCTTTGAACGCTTACTCGTAATTAAGATGTTTTCTTTACTTTCAAAAGCTACATTCTAGAGTGTTCCGTATGTGGTATAATTTACCGCAGTCGTCAGTACTGGTACGGCAACCGCGATCCAGTGGAAACTGTCGTAAGAACAGAAATCCAGCACGTGTGGCCTGGGGTACTTACTAACCTATGTTAATACAATATACTGTTAGTTTTTATTATGACAAATGTTTTATTATTATTGATTAATATTGGTTATTTTTATTGTTATTTTTATAAACTTGTATCAATGCATATAGGGATGCACAGTGCTTCAGGGCACTCAGAATGCAGCACAGAAGGTGTTGGATGGTGTGGGGTACATATCGAACACCGTCTCCAGTATCGGAGCTGGTCCGACCAAGATGCTGACCAGTTGGATGGCAGACCAAATTGCTCCGCCCTATTGGATTCCCAACTCGGAAATTTTGGTTAGATATTTCAATCACATGCAATAGTATAATCGCCCTCCTATAGCTGACTGGTGCAGGGCATGTATTTTTTGTCAATTTGCAATTTGGTTGTCATATGTTCGATTCCTGCAAATCCATTAATTATTTGTGTTCTAAAATGTAGATGTTCTGATTTTGGGGCATGCAATTTTGGGTCCAGTTGACCGAAATTACATTAAACGTTTCTATATGTGTGTGTGTGTGTGCGCAGCGTTGTGGAATATGCAAACAAGGTTTCAACGTGTCGGACAAGAAACATCACTGTCGAGCGTGCGGTCATGGTTTCTGCGACGAATGTTCAAACTATTTCCGACCTGTGCCTTCAAGAGGATGGGGACCGACGCCCGTCAGGGTGTGCAAAAGGTGTCACGAATCACAAGGTGAATATACATTTAATATCTTATTTACTCTAAACCCTGGAATATTAGCCAGAAATACTGGAGATTTGATTAAGAGTTCGGATAGTTTTGCAAACGCATGTTCTACTTGCAGGGATACACCATGGGTAGGTAACTTGCATGTATTTTCCATTCTTTTTGAATGTCGGAACAATTTTCGGATTTTAAATTTCTTGTTTGACCTATTTCTATCATTTTTGTTTCGTTTTGTTGGACAGAATGCCATTGAATATTATATCAAATTTAACGAAATGTTAACATTTCGTTAAATTTGATATAATATTCAGGGTTTTTACATTATGGAAGAATGGCCATAAGTAAGAGTTAACAACTTATTAACTTTCAAAACTGGTTCCACTCTTTTTAAGCTGTCTTAATTTTAATTTAACTGTATCAATAGTTTAATAATTACAAGCAAATTAGGCATCTAATCTAATTTTAACTTTTTTCTATTGCAAAAACAAACAATTATTTATTAGGCTAATGTTTTTTTTTTTCGTCTTGTTGTGATAAAAAAAAAATAAAACATCCAGGAGGCCATTCGGAGTCCGATGATTGGGCGACAACGAGCGAGGAATTGAGAGCTCGTCGAGTTGGTGAAATTTTGCGGAACACTGTCGGGAATTTCGTCTCTGCCATCGACTATCCTATAGGTATCACCTTCTGAGTTCTAACATTGCTATCCATTTTAAGAGGTTTGTTGCTTCCTTTACGGTTCTGCGCAGCGTCACGTGGCGTACGTTGTTTTTAGAATTATATGCGACTATGTTATGGTTTTGCACTTACATGTATGTACAGTACATACGTACGCTACGTACAGTACGCTGCAAGGATACTGCCATCTAGTGGATAAATAATGAAACTACAGCAGTGGATCCCAACCAACTAAAATTAAGACACAAATTGCTATGAGACTGCTACAAAAGAATGCCATGGGTACGTGGAAAGTAAGTTTGGGCTCAAGTTCCACGTATTCACTTGGCATATGATAGAATGGCCGCCAAAGGACGTCAAAATGTAAATCACGTATGCTGCGCAGAATCGTAAAAACGAAGCTTTAGAGGTTTAACCAATAATTCTGCATTGATGTTTAGTACTCTCCACAACTGCTTTTATAATTGCCCGCATTTAGCACATTTGTGTTTAGACTTAGAGTTGTGATTGCTTGCATGAGCTGTGAGCCTGTGTCCAAACTTAGATTGGTATCCCTAGAGGGTTTTAACAGATTGACTTCGGGACTACCTTTCCAAATATTTAATTTTTTATGGTTTAGACCGTCTCAAATCAAGTTTTTATGTTAGAATCACTAATGCACAGCTCAGGTCCTAATTGCCATTTCTCGAGATGAAACAGCTGCTTATATCTCTATTAGTGAAGAAAAGCAGCGTTCGGCAGCCTGCCTTTGGATTTTCTCAAGTCGAGACAGCTTCTTAAAAGTGTTTAGTGATTCTAACCCTTAAACGAATCTTAAGTATATACCGGCTTTAATGTTCAAATCGAACAACGCAGGTCTGATCAAGGAGAATGCTCGGCCAGCGTACTGGGTGCGAGATGAAGATCTGACCGAGTGTCAGGTGTGTCGCGCACCTTTTCACGCCATCAAACTGCCCATCCATCACTGCAGAGCGTGCGGGCACGGCGTTTGTGACAATTGTTCGCCAGATCTCAAGCCTGTGCCTCGGCGCGGCTGGGATCAACCTGTGCGCGTGTGTAAGACTTGCGTCGCCAAAGACCAACTATGACCGCGCGTCGGTTTAATTTTTAACTTTTTATTTTTCTTTTTTTTTTTTTTTGGTGGACACGCACTTAACCGTTAACGCTAGCTAAACTGCTAGTTGCTGCAACGCGCTCAGTTTCTAAAAAAATAGTACAAATTGGAGGTAATTATTGAATGGTTTGAGGAATAATCATGCACTGCACACCACGTTATCGTTTTCAAAAGTACATTAATGAACGTGGCTAATATGTTATCGAGAGCCTAACTTTGATGTCTCTAAAGGATTATTTAACAGCATTACTCAAATGTTATGGTTAAACGTTACTATCCCATATTACTGATCTTATCCTATGGCTGAGTTTCGTGAGTGACGTTTGAGCAATGTTCTTAAATTCTTTTATGATTCTAAACAATCTAAAGTTAAGATCTCGTGATACCAGCCTCAAAATTGCGTATTTTCGTTCTGTATTTTATTTGTGGGTGAAACAAATTTCTTTAAATACCCTTAGATGTGATGATTAATGCTCGTGGAAGTACGTGCATGTATTCATCAGGTATACAAATGTTCGGTATAAAGGGTTCAAGCGAGATTATGCCTATATTCTATCCGTCACTCCCCAAGCTTTATGTACATATTCTTCGCACATTTTATTTGGACGTGTGCAATTTACGTACAATATTATATGCGCATTTTCTCTATTTTCCAAAGACAATATTCATACGCTACAATCAAAATCCTTTTTCACTTTGCGGTTTCATATTTTAGAAAGCTGATTGTTAGTTTTCAGCTTTTATCGCGTGATGCAACGGAATATATTTTGTTATTACTGGTTTGACAAGTGGTACCTATAACAAAAAGCGTCAGGTTCTACGATAAAAATTGCACAGTCAGAATCAGCTCTGAGACCAACTTAGAACACTTTAGAACTTTGAAATATAGGCCTACATGATTAATCGATGTTTGACGATGTGATTTATTTCGTAATCGCTATCCACTGACGTAGAAGGCGAAATAATGTCGTCACATACATCGTCGATCATCAATCCTAGAGTTAATGTCAAAGATACGCTCACATGTCATATGGTGATTTCAGACACTAGCGTTAGACAGGATAAGCTACAGGTTACATCAAACGTGAACGCTAAAGAATGACGTCATTTGAAGAAACTCTCCCGCTAGACGTGAAGCTGGAAAATTAAACAAATTACGTCATTCTTTAGCGCTTGTCCTATCTTATCCTGTCTAATGTTGCAGTTTATCCTGTCTAATGTTGCAGTACGTGCTTCGAGCTGAAACGTTAATTCCATCAAGGAAGTGACGAAATTGGATGTCATGAAAGGTCACACCGCGACATCAACCCCATGTTCCTGAAACTTCATACAAGTAGAGCTAAAGTGCAAAACATAGATGCATTTTGCATCAACACAACTACGTGGATGAGGCTGATGTTGGTGTGACGTATGGTCACACGGGGTCTGCATCAAATGTCATCACTTCCTACATGCAACGTTTCAGCACGACAAACTTAAAACGTTACGTGACTGTCTAGACTTGTAAATGCTCCATTAGTTCAAAGTTCTTACATAAGAAACTAACTGTTTTGGACACGTAAAACAAACCCCTTTGTTTTTAAAAGTTAATTAACATCTGTACACATAAATCAAGACACACGTAAGGGGCTACTCAAGATCCATTTGATAAATCTGAATAGATTGTTCACTTTTTCTTTGATTCGATATCATCAATTTCTGGATTACATTTGTATTTTCTGTATAGCTCATTTATAAAAGATTTTATGAATGAGTTGTTCCGTTGGCCGGAAGTTTCAGAACGAACCAATTTATAAAAATTGAATTAAAAAAAAGGTTTTTCTTGGAATTTTTTTTGTAGATAAAATATTAAATTAAATCAGATAGGGTCAATAAAAAACGTCAAACAGATCTTGAGTAGTAGCTCTTGTAGTGTGATCACTTTAATTGACGGTGTGGTTGAGGCTAACTCAATTTGGAGGGGCGTTTTATGATAATTATTAATTAACCTTAAGGCCCGAATTTTCATACGAACTGTTGTCGACGGTCGACTGATGCGCAAGTGCATCATATCATGCGTGGTGGACAATAGATTGTTCATGACTCGTCTTCGACAAGATCCTAGAGACTGCCCACTATAGTTCGGAATCTTCAGATGGGGTTAATTCAGATTTATGTGTGAGTCTTGCGTACCGTTTAAGCTGCTTTGCCCGTTACGTACCCTAAATCTTTCATACGGTAACAATTATGAGTACTAGCTATAAATCATGTCCTAGCTCATGACTTGTTAGTAGAAGTTCCTACCTAAGCATTTTAAATTTGGATTTAATGAGGGGGAGCTAGGAGCGGCTGATTTCTATTGCTTTGATTTGTGGGTGGGTGGTGGTGGGTGAATTACAATTGGCGAGCTACAACATTGCGAAATACAGTGTAATACGCGGATACAAATGTTGCTTCTGTCTGGCTGTGGAAATGTATAGGCCTGTAAATCTCACATTTCTTTTGTATTCACGCGTCAGATTGATGTGCACTAATGTCTAATTATGTGTTTTTAATTGCATCTGTCTAGTATTTATAAAAAGCTAAAAACCTTACGCAACCGGAGCTCGATCTCTATCCGCCCCATGATTGATATATGCGAAAGTGGACATCAGAGTCCTTCAGCCAAGGAACAATTGCGTTTCACTCGACGCTTGAGTGACACTTTATTGCAAAATAACAACAAGATACCTCTTATTATTTTGGGGATCCTCTCTGCGTTCATCTTTGGCGACAGATCCAGTTATTAGTCATAACTCAAATTCTCGCCAAAGTAACCACTTATAACCGGTACCGGTACTAAGGCTTGAATATCACTAATGATGACCTTTATAGCTGTCTCGCCATTACAAAAAAAATCCCAAGACAGGTTCTGATGACTTCGTTAATTTCTCCATTCTTTCTGAATCTAAGAATGACGTATTCTCAGCCTGTCTTGGGATTCTTTCAAGTCGATCAGACAGCTTCAAAAGTCATTATGGTCATTCCTGCCTAACAATTAACGTAAAACGACTCACTAGGTTATAGCTAGTAGTCTGCATACGTAATGCAACTAATCGCCCGAGCGTTAGCAGCATATGTCACGTGTCCTCGTGATGTACATGACACACAAATTAATCATGTGCAAGAATTTATAGTTTTAAGGCTGGAAAAGCCTTCACAGCTCAAGTTGTGCGTGAAAAATATTTTCTCTTTTCTTCCTGCAATATTATTTCCCCCCCCCCCCATAAGTTTCACCCTGCGCTATCATATAATAATACAGATAAATGCTCATAACTGTACCGGTACCGTACTTAAAATCCTAGTTGGATCTTGTTTTAAGCAGTAAACATATACCAGCTTACCTCAAAGTATAGTAATTTGCAATGACAATGAACGTAATTTGTTTGTTTTTGCTGTTGTTTTCAGTGCTGCAACTACTGAAGTTGTATTGCAAAGTGGGAATCAACTGTCTTTAATCTCGATCATATAATGACCAAGGCTGGAATCACTAAATAAACTCTTTATTATAAGAAGCTGGCCGGCTCGTCTTGAGAAAACCCTTAAGACAGGCTGGATACCGCCATTATTATTCACTAATATGAAGGGGGATTACGATCAAAATTATTGGCTCTTATCTGCACCCACATCTGAATCTCATTACCCACTTATGAATTATAACTGTATTCTCTCTTCATAGACGGAAGTCGCTACACCTGTCTTGACTCGAGAGAGCTCTTGAGATTTTCTTAAGTGATTCCGGCATAAAACAGCTCAACATATATATGTTGTGCACAAATAAATCAGAAATTTAAAAAAAATCCAAATTAGTTTCTTATAATTTAATTAAGAAATTATAATTGGGGCTTAATTAGGTTAGTTTAGTATTTGACATACTGTATAATCTGGCAATTCATTGCTATTGGGCATGGGCATCGTGTGATTTGTCGATAGCAGGTATCGGGTTCGATTCCTGCATTCGCCCCTGTGGTGTTGTTATACTTTAACTAAAGTAAAAAAAAAGTTACGGAGGTTTTGAAAGCGGTGTTTACGAATATTTCGTCGAAGAAGAAACGATTAGAAAAACGGCCCGAATCCAAGGGCACGGTCACGTGAGCTATTTAATTAATTGTTTTTATTTTTTATGATTTCCAAACCTTTTAATTTTATAATGTTATAATTATTTCAGAATTTCCAAAGAAGCGAGTCAAGAAGATCGTGACCTATTCGACGACTATGTAAGTGTGCCACCGCCCACCATATTCCAAAATTATCATTTGAGCAATTTAAAACAAAGCTAATATTAAAGTTGTTAAAAAATTTAGATTTTCTATAAATCCTTACAGGTGTGCAATTGGAAAATGTCGCCTAGTTACGTTGTTTCATGCAATCGAGAATTGAACAAAAGAAACACCGGATGACTCGACCGGAAGTGGACGACTTGAAGATC
>JAQIYI010000741.1:0-15894 GCA_034700265.1 Polyzonium germanicum | reverse complement strand
ATAAAAATAAAATAATTTTGATTAAATGAAAAGAGAAATTTCAAATTTTAAAGATTTTTCAGGTTCTGCAGTGAAAATACATTGAATGATGAATTTGATGACTAATGAGTAATCACTCATCAAACTCATCATAATTTGCCAAACGCGCAATAAATACCCAACTAGTTAAGCTACGCCTACACAATGATTTGGCATGCAATTGTAAAACATGTAAAGTGGTTTCCTTTATGAAACATTAACGTGCACATAACTACTAATTAACTAACGAGCACAATAATAAAATAAATAAACTGTTTGAGACACACTCAAAGTCCACAGCAAGCGCTGACTCCGGACATTTAAGTTGCGCTCGAGTTGCAACGCTGGAGACTTGGACTGGACGAGTTTTTCTGAAAAACAAATCAATTAAATTGACTCAATTAATTTTAAATCAATTACATTTAATTACTGGCGAATTCAAAATAATTTATTTATAAATATTCAATTAGCCTCTGAGGAGATGTGCTTGATTTAAAGAAGGCGTAAACGCTCACGAATGAATGGTACTCGTTCTGCGGTCGGCCAGCTGCGGCGTCGTCGTCCGAATAGTCGCCATCCGCGTCTACGTCGTCGTTATCCTCGAGCAGAAGATGGTCTCTGGAGGGCATCGAACCAACGCCACCATCGCTGAGTCTACACGAATATAAAGTTGAACTAATAACTGCACTTAATTGAAACTAATTGATTAAATCGTTAATTGAAAATTTAATTAGTCAGACCTGGCGTATGGATACATCTGCTTGACGCCGCGTTTCTTCTGACGGGAAAAAAGTCGCGCCAACTGAGCAAATTTGCGTTTCGATTCTGTGAAGTTAAAACATTCCAATCAATTCTTTATATTAATATATCAATTACTAATGTTAGAATAATTGTTTAACATGTTAGATCAATTATTCATTCCTAATTAAATTAATTATTTAATTGTAGGCCTATTCCCTTATTCTTAAAATCATTTAAGAATGACGTATTTAAATTCAGTTGAATTTAAGAATTTAAAATCATTAGGATAATAAATTTAAAAAAATTAGATTAATAATTAATTAACAATGAAAACCATTGGATTTAGGTGCACTCACTCTTTCCCATGTTAGTCAGCTTCTCTCTGAAGACAGCTTCGGACTCATCGGCGTTGCCCTTGGGCGTTGGCTTAGAGCTGACCGAAGAAGCATCGTCAGCTGGTCGCTCAGTGTCACTGTCAGAGTTGTCTGCATTGGCAAAAAGAAAACCCTTTGACTGATTAGTTTGATCGATAAGTTCATTAATCGAGCCAACCTCGGTCGAGGGTGGACAGGAAGTCGCGGTTGGCCCTCAGTTCGCTCATGAACTCTTCGTTCTGCAGGAAGAGCGCGATTCGCTCGTCCTCGAGACAACGCGCCAGGTCGGGGTCGTCGTCGCCGGCCGCGGCACTCAGTCGACGTCGCAGCTCGTTCTCTTCGATCTTCTGCTGGATCACTTCCGAGCACAACGTCGTCGTCGTCACGGTGACGGTTGCTCCGGCTGGCATGCAATTTCCGGACACCGCATGCGAATTCTCAACGGAGTGCATCTGACGGTGCTGCTGGTCGCCCTGAATTAGATTTAGAAAAAACTCAGTAAATGGGCAGCTTGAATTCGCACTTTAATTTCGCCAACCTCAGGTCGCCAACTTTAGTTTCGCACAGCGAAATTTACTTGGAAAGTAAATGATCAGTGTTTCGGGGCGCAAGCTGGGAAACATGGTTGTAATTACCGATTTCAATGCGCGACGACTGCGTTGGGCCGCAGTGGCTGATCGACCATTGCTGATGGACGTCTCCCATTGGCCGGCGATCCTGAGGAAGTCGGCCGGCAGTGGACCGAGCATCGGTGGACACCAGTTCTTGACGAGTCGGAGAGGCAGCGGACCACCTTTGTCGGGATCATCTGCAGCCGATGCGCACAGCTTCTTTGGATGCAGTGATGCTGTTCGCTGCTTGGACGACGGCGTCATGACGGACGCAGGAACGGCCTGCTGGTAGGTCGGGGGAGGCGTTACCGGCGTGTAGCCTGGAGGCGCCTCGGCGTTCTCCGAAGCGTCAATCTCCATCCGCAGCCGCTCGTTCTCGTTGTCGGTATTCATGGCCAGCAACTGATCGATCGTGGAGTCGACGGCGCCCTGGTTGGCACGCAGCACGACTTCGATCACGTCGTCGTCCATCTCGGGAAACATGGTCTTGAAGTCGCGCATGGCTTGCGTGAACTCGAGCTGCGTGGTGGCGGCCGTGATTCGCTGACGGACGTGGCCAACGCCGGTGGCGGCTGTTGGAACGTGCTGATGCAGCAGACCCACTTGACGACGCAGTTGATGTCGATCTTCATGTCTATCGTCGACGTCTAGAAGGCCTACTGATGACGACGTCATCGTCGTCAATGTACCGGTACCGTCTGTCAATGGACGACGCTGCAGGTGATCAGAAGGGTCAGCAGCGGCTGTTGTTGCCATGGGTGGCGGGTGACGTGGTGGCGGTGGTGGAGGCGGTGCTTCTGTTTGCGGACCTTGATCGGACGTCGTCGAGTGGGCCACGGAGCTCTCGACGTTCGTACGTCCGGTCAATTGATGTTGATCGACGGCCGCCATTTCGTATGACTGGGCCTGGATCAAACGCGATTAATTATCATGGGCCTAAACCCGATAGGAGCGTTTTTATTTCTTTTAATTTTTAGAAACAGCCTAAGGGTGATCTGGCCCATTACAGTAAAAGGCAAAAGGTTAATTTGTTGAGCCGGTCGATGCGCCAAAAGCCCAAAACGTATCTTAGCTGGTCTAATTTATTTTCCGCGTTCACAGAAGGTCACATATGCAATTATACATATAGGCCTACCGGTACATTTTTAGGGTCACAGCAAAAGCTAAAACTAGAAACTGGACTCGGACTTAAAAGTAGTACAGTGTATTAGATATAAGTTAGGCCTATACTACTAGTCAAATTATAACGCTTATTAACGCTCGTTCATCTAGGCCTGTGGAGGTCATAGGTCAATCAATCAATTAATTACGCCGTTGCATTTGCAAACAAATCTTTGGCGCGCTGTTGGTTTGTTGTAGGCCTATTTATGACGCCGCATTTAACCGATTTCGCTTTCAACGGCCTAATTTAAGACATTGCAATAAGCTTACATGACGCAGGCCTACATCGAGGCCTAAATTGATGGCGCCATCAGATGCTGAATAAGCAGAATAGAATGTAGGCCTACCTCAGATTAGGCCTAGTAGATAAACAATCAAATGTAGGCTTAGGCCTTCGGTCGAGACTCACCTCGCCGATCGAGAAAAGACGTCGTCACAGCTAGCAAAGAGAAGAAACAATTAAGCCGTCCATTAAACGCAACAAAGCCGCGACTCCAAGGACACTCCAACCGTACTCAAGCTTGAAATTTTCAGAGAAAAAAACGACGAAAAAGAAGAGTTCAAGCAACTGCACGCGAGCAATGTGACGTCAGAGCCCGCGATCAGCAGCAGCGCCACCTGGCAGCGAGGCGGGAAATTCAAATTTGCCTAATCTTTATATCGCGCTAAAAGTAAAAAACTAAAATATTAATTTGCTGAGCTAAGATGCGCCAAACCGTCCTATCTAGGCTTGGCTGGTTTTATTTTACGCGTTCACACTAAAGTTGGATTCACATGGGGGAATTCGCCCGCGAAAGCTCACAATGTGATATAAAAATCTAAACTACTTCAATGCAATCTAAGATAAAAAGTTTCTTGTTTTACAGCACACTCTGCATGATTTTGCTCCAGGTTCTAGTTTTATCTTTGACAGTAAGCGCGCCTAGCGAAATAAGTGTTCACAATAGCCTCCTTCGATCCGACTATTTATGTCAAGACATCACGGTGATTATGACAATTTTAAAATATTCAAATTCAGCGAAAGTAACGATTTTACGGCGTAGAAACGAAAAACAAAGACAAAGATAAATAAAACTCACTTGACAACAACCTTCACAAGGACGCCAGGTTCGTCTTGTAGCACTCGAGGCTGCAGAGCGGCACGCCGGTTCTCGAACACGAGTACCTCTTTGGGTTTGTGCAGTTCGTGACTCCGCAAAGGACAACTGGCGGCCTAAAAGGTTTAAATAACACGATGAAGAAGGTAGAATGAAAGCAATAAATAATTGAAGGAATAATAACAAGCACTTTTGACTTCTTTTAAATTCGCCTAATTGATTCAATCAACCTAGTTATCAAACTGATTGCTATTATTTGTTTAGTTATCATAAAGGAAGAATTAATTGTCCGAGCGAGCGAGAATACCAACGTAAGTCTCGAAAGACAGAAGTCGGTGCATTTTAATGAAAGCCCACCTTTGTAGGCCATCGCCGTGGGGTGGCTGCATGGCGAACGAATAGCCGATGGGTACGGAAATAGCGCACAGGTCTCTGTTGCAGATGTACGTGTACTTTGGCACTTCCTGCGCATTCTTTTTGTGCATGCGAGCCTGTAAATGCCAGCAAGCAATCAATTGAGTAATCAAATGAATTAATTTCCAAATGAAAAATCTTTAACTCACTTTGCTTCCTTTCGGTTTCGACTCCTGTTTCTTCAGAAGCCTGTCGATCGTCTGAATCTGTGGTCAAATCAAA
The DNA here is from genome assembly GCA_034700265.1 of Polyzonium germanicum. Lineage (NCBI taxonomy): Eukaryota > Metazoa > Arthropoda > Diplopoda > Polyzoniida > Polyzoniidae > Polyzonium > Polyzonium germanicum. The sequence continues at coordinate 11,256 of JAQIYI010000741.1, read as the reverse complement.
ACACGCCAAACATTGTTAAACGCGTTCTTAAAATCGTTTCACACTCTACATGTACGCAAAGCGTAATGCGTTACTTCTCAGGTGACGCTTTATGCGAACTAAACATTTAGAATTGATGGGCTACGTGCCTTGTCTTTTTCGCGCTTCTCCTGAGCTTGCTGTCTTCGTTTTTTAGCTTTCAATTCTCGCTTCTGAATCATCTCTTCGGTCATCTCCTTTTCTTTATAACCTATTAGAAGAAAAGATGTTAAAAAATCAACAAACTTTCTCATGAGGTGTATAGGGAAAACCGCTAAAACACGTAGAATCTCTGCTTTGGGTATGCGATTTTACCCAGAGGTAGCATGAGGTATTCAGGTTGCAGTTGTCCAGGCGGTTGACGGAGCTGAGTTTTGCTCTCCAGAAGCGCTTTCTGCAGAAGGCAAGCGCCAATGAGCAGCCGCTGAATTAACATTTAACTAACATTTAAATTAAGTGAAGTTAGAAAGGTTTCAGCCACACACCTGTCTCGCGGTCATCAGGGCAGGGTCTTTCATGCGTCTCATTTCGTCATACTCGTCCAGTTTGCCGGACTCGAGCGCGTCGAGCCAAGCGTCCTCATCCGAGATATCACTGGCCACCGCCGGTACATCATCAACAACTGCGCAAACAAATTAATTAGTTGCTAATACAATGTGCAGGCAATAAAAGCTAATTGCAGCTAACAGATTGAGTCGGCGAATTAACTCACCATCGATGAGTTGGTTTTCTTCGTCTGTTTCATGGACGATGGCCACACTGAACGAATACAATTAAAACACTGAACGCTATTTTATTTTTAACGTTTATTGAGAGCTGATGGACCATGCATTACACATACTGTACATGCGCACCTGGTTTCGCCGAGTGTTTGACCTCCGAACTTAAACTTGAGCTTGAGGCTGCTGGAAGCGCCCGTAGACGTAGACGGTGTATCGACGAAGCTGACGTCCAGTTCACCGTCCGAATCCACCTGCTGCTGCTGATGAATGTCTCCGGCATATGCAGCGTCCACGCCGTCATTATCGTCGTCGACGTCGTCATCGTCCGCGTCTACCACGTCTACGACGTGGCTCGAAAACAAGGAGGCAACCGTCGACGATCCGGAAGAGAAGAGCGGGATCTTAATTCCATGTTTCTTGTGCTTCGACTTGTGCTTGTGTTTGCGGTGTCGCTTGTGTGCATCTGTTTTTAGTGAGATTAGATTTTAACATTAGTAATTTACAGTGTGCTAATAATTAGGCCAAATAGGCCTATAGATATTTACATAAATTTCACGATTGAAAATGAGGTCAAGGGGCTTATTTATCGCGCGTACGTCCGTGCAACATGCCAATTAATAGCGTGCCCATCGTCCAAGTGTAAGCTAATATTTTAACACAAGAATGTTACTGAATGTATAACAATTAGGTCCGTAGCATTAACCGCAAACTTGACCGTCTTAAGTCAGTCTTTTACACGTGAGAATTTCCATTGAATTCCATTATTGATCGCACGTACATTAATTCTCAAGATCGCAGAATCTCGAGAAAGCAGCTTGCGTGCGATAGATATAATGGAATGCAAGTAAGACAAGCTCAAGTCTGTAGTTAGTGATGAGGCTCTCAGGGTTATTTGCGATATCTTGATCTAGAATTAAGTGTTTCAACTGTGACGTAAACACGCGTGAAATCAGGCGCAGATATAGGTGCCTACGCTACATGATTAGGCCTACCTAGTTTATCCTCTTCCGTCGCAGCTAGGTATCTTTTGTTCATGATTTCCGTCCGTAAAATTAAATCTCACAATCAAGCAATTAAATCACAAAACTTATTTTAAAATGTTTTTGAGCAAGAATCTGACTGTTCTTGAGCGCTGATGGGGGCGGCCATTTTGAAACGGATTCAACCGCGCAAATAAACGACCACAAAAAAACCAACTGAATTACTTCGATTTACGATCGTTTAGTCAGCTCGAAGAGCTCAGATGGGAAAAATCGTCTGCTCTGGAAATACGCGCGAATAAATAACGTAACAAAACATAAAATGCAAAAACTATTTAGGAAATCTGCATTTTATTAAATGCTTGAAAGAAATTCGCCAGAACTTTATTAACATGAACTCATCGCCCGTATCAAGATGGCATTCATTATTTGAAATTTTAACAATGAAAGAAATTTAAACATTTGGGGGCGTTTTTTAATATGCAAAGATTTTACATAAATTTTTAATTTCTTATTTTATCTAGGCCTATGTTCATGCGATAAAAAAACGCTAGATAATGAATTAATAAACAGTTCTGCATCAAAATCAATGCAATGACGCCACTAATCAGTCTGCGTTTTAGAAATGATCAGAATATCTGCAATGGAAATATTGAATAGCTACACTTGCAAATCCAATGAATCAAATTTCATTATCAATTAAATTAATTGAATCAACTAAATTAGATTAAATGAATTAACTAAATTACGGCAATTGAATTAATTAAATTAGATTGTGTTAATTGAATTAACTAAATAAAATTATTAAAATGAATTGAATTACATTAGGCATAGTAATTAAATGAATTGAATTACTTTAGGCATTGAATAGCTACACTTGCAAATCCAATGAATCAAATTGCATTATCAATTAAATTAATTGAATCAACTAAATTAGATTAAATGAATTAACTAAATTAAATTACGTCAATTGAATTAATTAAATTAGATTATGGTAATTGAATGAACTAAATAAAATTATAAAAATGAATAGAATTACATTAGGCATAGTAATTAAATGAATTGAATTACTTTAGGCATTGTAATTGAATTACATCAGGCATAGTAATTTCATGAACTGAATATCATTTGGCCTAATAATTAAATGAATTTAATTACATTACTAAATGAATTAAATTTAATCAATAATTCAACTCACTTTATTTAGTTTAATGGATAATCCAATTCAATTCCTAATTAAATTAATAACTGAATAGAATTATACTATTATAATTACAAATAATATAGGCCTAGTTGAACTATGTAAGTCTTAAAAGTTACTTGATGCCAAACAAACTAACTTTGTTCGTTGGAAGGGAAGGTGAAAAGATGAATGACTGAGGTTAAGTTGACAGCGGAAATTTCCACTGAACCAAACAATCCGTCATTTGGGACAGTCATTTCCTATGCGTGTCACGTTTAAAAACGCCGAATCACGTCCGTCATTAAATAAGAAAGTTTTTGTGCATTCATTCGCCATTCAACACCATGCAAACAAGTAATAAAATTATCTAAAATGAAAACAGCTTTTTTGGGCTTGCTGTGCAGCAAAGGAAATGATCGTTTCCTCTACATGTAGCCTAGATGCGCAGGCTGAAGTAAAATTTAAAAGAATTAAATTAAGATTAAAACGTCATGGAAAGCTCCCTTTGAGTAAAATGCAGTTTACAATCTTTGGATCAGATTAAGATAGCCAGATGAAATCAGAGACCCGAAATTACGAAATTTGAAAAAAATGTTGGTGTTGATGACACGTGAGTCACAAATGAAATATTATTTCTTGACAAGTAGACGCGATTAAGAAATATTGATGAGGATTTGTGCAAGATTATCGATTATCGCGTTTGGCAGAGCATCCAATATCATAGGCTAGCGCAATTAACTCTCGTTAAGTTGTGACCTCAGTCACCCTGCAACGACAGTCTAAAAATAAGAGTAAACGTCATGCAACGCTGGCACGCTGAAACGCCAGCTCGTCAGCTAACTGGAGCATTTATCCTAGCTAAAGCTGACGCTAGAAGAGGGAGCAGTCACTGGCGTGACGCTCGATTTCAATGTGTGAAAAGACCTGGTTGCACAGCGGACACAAGACGTGACCCTGCAAACAAAATAAAATTAAATAAGTTCAGTAAATTACAAATTAAATTGACTTGTTAATGATACAAAAATTAAGCCAATACAATGAAATACAACAAATTGAAAATCTTATTATAAAACAGACGTCAATGACCAATCACCTCTGGCACCCTGGACGTTGAAGGAAGCACTTCTATGTCAGGCAACGTGTTATCTAGGTTCAGGTTGGAAGGCGGCATGACTTCACCATAGGTCAGTAACAGGCACTCCTCAGCATGACTCTCGATGGCCTCCTCTGTGAAGTAACCTAAAATCAGACAAAAATAATTAGTTACGGTTGGCTCAATTAAACAACAATTAACAAATTAAACTTTAGAAATGAACAAATAAACTGAAAATATTTATTATTATTCTATTATATTTATATTTAATTACCGAAACAAATGGGACATTGATTTTTGGAACGAGTTATTGCAGGAGGATCGGACAGTTTCTCGACGACAGTGACCTCGCCTTCAATTAACTCTACTTCGGCGGGCTTTAACCTTTTGGCATTGCTCGTGCTGGCTTGTTCTTCTTCTGTGTCCAGACCTTTGTCGTTTGGGATGTCACGCTCCTTGGATGAGCGCGCAATTTAAACAATACAAGATTTCCATAAATTAGAATTGAATTGATTATAATTCAATTTATTTTTTATTTTTATAAATTTGAATTTAATTAAATGTAATTAATTTCAATTTTGAATTTAAAAAAAAACTACTTCTAATTTGAATTACGCGATTTTAATTTAGTAAATTTCGTATGCAAATTATTAATTAACCCCGCGAGCTGCCTAGATCTGCTATAAGCAACAACTAGGCTTACCCTCGGTGTTCTGGGCGGTGATGGCTGCAAATTATGTTTGACTGCAGACGGCTGTTTGGCTCTGGCGAGCCTGACCAGCGAGGCCGAGCGAGATTCCAAAGGATCGATGGCCGCGCCAGCGCCACCCCCGCCGTGGTCATCCACCATGTTTAATCTCGATCGAGCTTGAAGTCCAGATGACCTACACACGCGGAACCACGTTCCAATTAGCAGTCAGATCCCCACTTATAAATTTAGTTTAATGTTTAATTAAGCTCACAGTTTAATTTGCCGGAAAGTCCGCTCGGACGTCGGTGTCGAGGACAGTCTATCCCGCACTTGCTGCTGATTCTGCTGCTGCGTTGGCGCTCTCTTGGGTGCTTCGACTCGGCTAGATGACGAGAACATCGGCGAAGGTGGCAATATGAGATCGTCGTCGTCGTCCTGATGCGCGTCCAACTTCCCTTTGGCGGTCGAAGCGTCCTTGAGGATGACGAACGACAATCCGAACTGCTTGCTACCTGGCCGGCGCCGATCGAAGAAGAACGCCGGCCTGCGGCACGTCACGCGAACTCGGTCCCATTTCATCTTGGCCGCGTCCTTGACGAAGTCTTCTAATTAGAGCGAGCGCAAGAAATAAAATGCAACTAAATCCTAGAATAACTGAAAGTTCAAACCCTCAACTCGCCCTCGTTTATTGCCACCATTTAACCAGCTGTGGCACTTGTTGTTGTACAAAACGTAAACAAAATATTGATGTCAACATGTCGCCTAGCTAGCGTCCATGTGGTAAGTTGCAACACGCAGGTCTTGGATTAGCTAATGATAGCGGGGTGCGCGCATGGGTCGACTTAAAATGGAAAGTTTAAATCCAAGCCAACGCCCATGTTTGCTAGGCCTAGAGAAGCACGATCTCAAGGAGTTATGTTGTAAGACAGTGGCGCGAACCAATCAATCATTCTCTTACTTAGCTGGCTACTGCACACTTAGGCCTACCTGTTGAGAACATTCTGACCGAGGACGAATCAGCGTCCACGTTCTTTTTGCTGTTGTCAACGCTGCCCACCACGTCGTTATCTCCACAGCTGCTGGATCTAGCGGATTGACTGGAAGTTGGCGTGGACGGCGATGCGGCCAGGTCACGTTTCGATGATGAGGACGACGAGTTGCTGAACGAGAAGGCCGGCAGAAAAGTCACGTATTTGTCCATCGTCCAGCAGGATCGACTGACCATGAGTTCGACGATCGACGAGCCACTGTTTCCTGCAACAAATAAATGCACACATGAAATTAAATATCGATTGATTGATATGCATGCACGTGTCTTGACAGAACGATCGATCAATCAATTCAAAATAATTACAAGGCCTAGGCTAAATAGCCTATAGGCTAATTTCGACTGGTAAATTTCATTATCTAGAAAATAAAATGGCCCAAAATGAAATAAATAAATAAGCTAACGAAACAAACTACGCTGGTTGGCAACTATATTGGGTTAACATAAATTGATAGTTTTATCATGCGTGCGGAAACATTTACAAGTATATACCGGTACCGTATTATAAAACTAAATTTTATGAAACTGACGTGACATACACGATAGAACTTCATCAAGGTCTGTTGTTCCAATTAGGTTTAACGCTTATGGAGGCCGGCATTGTGCCTCCCATCAAAATATATAAAACGGAATAAATAATCCCATTGGATATAATAAATAAGAGAATAGATAGCGGAAGAAGTATTTAATACGAGAGATCAATTTCGAATATATCCACGCACGTATACGTCCAGTTAGTAATTTAGCAATAAATTAGCAATTAATTACCTATGTCGACGTGGGTTATGGTGCTGGACCTCTCCAGCTGGAACTCGGCTTGCATCTGGCCGCTCATGGCATCGTCGGGCGAGATGAGCCACGGTCGTGATATCGTCGACGTACTCGAAGATGAGCGACGCTGTTGGCCGTCCGTGGAGCTGCCGCTGCTGGCGGACGGCGTCAGGAGATTAGTCACCGGATAGCGGTCATCCTGAGAACGTCAAAGTAATTCTAATAACTCATATGAACAAGTTGTATACCGACCTGTATGCTATAAAGCCATGGCAGCCATGCAAGAACAAAGAACATTGTCCAAGGTGAGTGTTTGAGCTTAACACTGGGCAGAATCCCAGGCCTACATAAGGTGTTACAACAGCTGTTGTAACATACTTATGCAAGCCTAATGGGCTAGGCCTAATTACATGCATGCTCGCTAGGCCTTTCTAAAGTTACCTGAGAACTGTACGAGATAACGTGCGTCATCTTGATGACTGGCATTCTTAATTAACCAAACTAGCGCGCTTATAATTAATCAATATAAATTCAATTTCTGAATTTTACACGATCCGGCGTAAATTGCGCGTCAAACCACGTGGTTTCGCGAGAAAAATAAGATTTGGCGCGAAAACTAAGTAAAAAAAAAACTTCTTTCCGGAACCGGAAATCAGAGGGCCATCGTGGCGCGCACGTGTTTCGAACATGATCAAAATGGCCGCCAAATTCAAATTTTGAAAAACAACAAATAATTTTAACTTGAAAATATTAAAAGAAAGGCAAATATAAATAAAAACAAAAACTATGTACAAATTTTGAAAAGTTAAAATAATGAAAATTAAGACAGATACGTATTTTGAAAAAAAATACAAAAGATAATTTAAAAGAATTGGAAAATTAATTTAAAAGAGTTGAAAGATAATATAAAGTAATTGCGAAAATTATGAAAATTGAAAACAAAATCATTAAAGAATAATTGCAAAATTGTTTCTCAATAAATAACTATGATTTCAGTAGGCCTAACAAATTCATTTGATCAATCAATGTACAATTGTACATATAGGATATCACGAACATTTCAAAATTATATAGCTTGTTTTTAGGCTTATTTCACTCGGTAGGGTCGTCTACAAACTATACTGATAATGATCATGTAAACAAATAGCCAGAAATGAATAACAATGCGTGCCATAAACACTATAATAATAATAATAATAAAGTAAATGAATAGGCCTAACTAAAATAAGGAAATTCAATAAGCATATGATCCAGGTAAACACGTTATGTAATAGCCTACCGAAAAATGACGCAGATTCGATCACGCTAGAAATAATTAATTCGTTCCGACAACATTTAACTGCGGTTAATTATTCAACTGCATTATGGTGGTCCAGGATGAACATAGTCCTCTCCGGCTTTTTAATTTAGTTTACATAAAATCATTTCTAATTAAATTTTTAATAAGTTACTTAACTGCAGTTGGATATTTTATTGAACTTTCTAATTTAATTTTATTAAACTTTATAATTTTATGTATTTAACTTTCTAATTTCATTTTATTTAACTTTATAATTTTGTTTTATTTAACTTTACGAGACGTCTTGTTGGTGAAAGATTGTAAAAACTGAAGCTGGTTATTTCACACAAACCAGCTTGAGCTTAAAACTTGAAAGTTTACTTAGATTAATTTAAATGACTTCAGCAACCTAACCTAACCCAACCCAACACAATAATTTTAAAAAAGCTGTCACAAGCACATGTATATGCATTAGCTGTGACCCTTCAGCTTAAGCTGGTTAGATTCAGAGCATTGAATTATTTATTGTTACGGCAATAAAAGCACGCGTGATCCTTTAGCCTACCTGATTAATGTGCAAAACGCCCACGTCTATGTATCAAATATGCACATTACACAATTGTCACACAGGCTACTTCGCAACGCGCATGCGCAATGCCAAGAAAAACGGATTACAGCAGCTGCATGCGTGATCAATTTGATCACCGCAATCTGTGGCGGATGCTGCAATTAGTTTAGAATAGATGGTAAGAGGGGGAAGCCAATATTTCCACTTTTTCTATGCTGGATGATGCAATAAGTACACACTTATTGCTTGATCATCACTCTAGCTGTGGCAAGTGTCAATTTAGTGGCTCCGCCCGCTCAGCATCCCTTCAGGCTGGTTCCGCCCCTTTATCATCACGCCACTCAAGAATAAATAGCGAGATGTTGGTTCACGCTCGCCCCATTCCGAAACAACAGCTTCCACGCAAAGTGCGCGGATCAGGCACACTTAAGTACAACGTTATACTAAACGATGTACATTAAATCTCAAAGGACCTAACTAAGATCTATATAACAGCCAAAAGGACCTTATACTTAAATTTAAAAAAAGATTGATTCTCAACATACTCAATTAACTAGTTAATTCCACTTTAAGAATTACGTCAAAATGCCTTCCATTCCTAAACTGCAAAGAAACGCTGAGGTGAGTGCACTTTATAAACATGTATTTCGTAATCATTAATTAAAGTCTCCTAAAAAGCCGTTTGGCCCTTACTCTCTCTTGAGACCGCCGCCTTCTAATCGCTGATGCCGATGCAATGGGGCTCCGCCTCCGTAGCCCATGATCGACGACCTATAAAATGACCGCAAATTAGACATCTTCCAAGTGTTTTTTCCAAAGATTAAATTTATAATAAATGTTGGCACCAACTTACTTAGAATTAATCTTGTACACATGCATCCAACTGCCAAAAGTCTTGCAAGGGCCGCTGTCTTTACCTACACGTAGATGACTACCAATGATCAGCTGATGGACGCAACACGATCTAGCAACATAACGATATTTGCTCCATATCAGTTCCTTGACAATTAATTAAACGACCTGTCAGTGGATACAAAATATGAAAATAAATAAGATTAGTTTACATTTTTTGGAAATAATAAAAGGCTTTTGACGATGCTAAAAAGGACTGTTCTAGCATCTGAAGATGAGCCGATTTATTTATTTAAATCTATATAAATAAAAAATAAATTTTAAAGCCATTTCTAGTCTCTTGAGGATCAGCTGATTTTATTTATTTTAAATGAATACAATTGTATATATAAAATAAACAAATAAAACGCTGATTTATTTTAATTGTTTAGTCAAATGAATACAATTTGGTACGGTAGGCTTATATAAAATAAATAAAACGCATATTAATTTTAATTTTTTAAATAAATTATAATGTAGTTGTATAGGCCTGTCTGGCCTACTGTATATAAAATAAATAAAATCGAATTACGGGCAATGAATAAATAAATGTGGCCTTTCTGAAGATCGGCTGAGTTTTATATGAAAATAAATCAACTTTGAAGCCTTTTCCAGCTGTTACAAACAGCCCGCGATCGAGTAAGTTAACGATCGACTCGTCGTAGAAAGCACCGCAAGCGCGATCTGACTACACGATCTCTATGGCCGACATTTGGAAATAAGTGCAAATGATAAGCAAACCTATTTATGTCGCATTTTTGAGCGAGCCGCGTTGCCAAAAATAACAATAAATAAAAAATGATGGCGTTGAATGGAATGCTAAGGATACAGTACCCGGATGTAGGCCTAATTCGGTCTCGCATGCCCAAAGTGTTCACAATTTTCACGGTCGTCACACGTCGTCCTTTGCAGCTTAAATTGGCGCTCACCAGCAACGGCATGAACTTAAACAACAACCACGTCAACAACAACAACAATCCGCAACATTCGGTCGCCTCGACACCGACGACGCCGAGCAGCGCAGCCGTCATGTTCCAACCGATGAGATTCATCAACACGAACGGTAACTGCTTACTAACTAATCACGGTAACTAATTACTTCTCCATTTTCCGTTGTCGTCAAAATTCGTAAACAATGCTCCCAACTTGGAATAACTTGTTTTCCCCAAGGGGTTTTCCCTATCTGGAAAAATATTCCCGAAATTGCACAAACCATAGATATTAGATAGATTCCGATACTTTAAATGAAATATCGATATTTCAAGATTTTTTTTCATTACTTTCTAGAAATTATTTACAATTTTTAACTTTTGTTGACTTAATTAGTTTTGATTTTCAATTCCCCTGGAATTTCAAAAAGTTTCCTCAAAGATAGGGAAATATTCATCTACAGCAGAGATAACTTAGCTCCACGCCCAATTGTGACGTCACCAGCACACGCTATTCAACTCTTTAATCTAATTGGCTCGTCTTTCCCCTCGCGCACAAAAATCGCATGTCTAACACGTGATCGTAGGCGGCGCCAGCTGCGCAACCAGAAAAGCAAATCAGCTGTTTGGCACGTGAAACGTGACGTCACACAACTGATTAAACCTAGCAGATTGTGACGAAATGCTGCTAGTTTCGTTCAATTGACCCAGAAGTGATTAAAAACCGGGACATTTGAGGCCGTTGACCCGATGGGAGGCCGTTGGAGGGGAGAAAATGGACAATCAAGATTTATGAATAATAAAAAAAAAGATTTTTTTCTGCCTAATAATGAATCGAACTTTAGAAGCTTAGCGCTTGAGCAAAATACAGGGTGCTCTAAATCTCTTCTTTGCCCTACTTAGTTCTTATTCATTACTTTCTTACCTAAAAATATAAATCGTTAATTTTTTTAGACATTTTTAGAACAGCATTAAAACGATAAATATTACAACCACAAAATAATGCCTTAAATATTTTTTCAACAAAAATGCAACAGTTCTAAGAAAATGGATTTTAAATTTTGAATCAAAAGCATTTTGCAT
>JAQIYI010000740.1:0-15910 GCA_034700265.1 Polyzonium germanicum | reverse complement strand
TTCGACGAATTACAAATTTAATATCCTTTTCTAAATCTAGCTCTCCATTTAAAATGCTGTTTTCTTAGTAAACAAGTAGACGAACTTGGAAAAAATAAAAAAATAAAATAAAATCAACCGTCAAACATAAACATTGGATAAGCATTGACTAATAACTCGTTTTCTTTTATCAATGCATAACTGATTAAAGCTGGCTAATGGGCTTAAATGAAATTGTAAGATCGGTCTTATTTACCAACCTAAATCATTTCAAAAGCAAATAAGAATGAAGTAAAATAAATGCGCTTCAGAGGAAATTTGTGCCTTGAATAAAGATTCAAGTGGGTAAGGGTAACTTCCCATCTAAAATATATTAAAAGGTACCTTCTTCTATCGCCTGATAGTTGCCTAGCGCGATGTTGTCGCCATGTAACCAGCACTGCTCAAGACGGAGGCATATAGGAGCATAGGATAGGAGTATAGGAGCATAGAAAAATTTGGCAGAATAACCCACAGTCCCACACCCAGTCGTCTCTAGTCCCATCCGGCCGCCCGTCTTCGTTTGTGCGCAAATTTTACAGTTTCGTTCCTCTGAAAAGCCAAACGACAACAACGAAACAACGGTTCTCTCTTGTGTGGTGCGCGCGTTTTAATTTATTCACAATATTTTGCCCGCACACTGTCCGTCGGATGGATTCTGTCCAAGTTGGCTGCCGAAGAAGCGGAGTGTCGCGGCGCGCTCGCACTTCGTCTGTCCGTCTGTTCCGCGCCAGCAGCACAACAACTCCATTGGATCAAATAGACCTAAACTCTTGTGTAGCTGCCTCGTCTCGGGCGCCGTTGGACCCACAATGTTTAACGTAGAAGTGGCCCAAACTCACGAGCCAGCTCACTGTGTAATCTTGGCTGTTATTGAAGCTAAATTGTTCCTGCCCGAAGGGATGGGGCCCAACGTTTTGTAAAGGACCGACTTCACGAGTGCGCCTGATCAGTAACAGATTCACGTCCATCTGTGGCGAAGTAGTTAAATTCAAATAATAAAAGTAACATATTAAATAAGAATTCAATAAGATGACGTAAGATGTAGAAAAATAATAATCTCAACAACAACAGCTTCCAAGTGACAGTTCGAGTATTGTCTCTGACAAACTGGGATTATGATCGATTTGATCGTATTGCAAACTGGGATTATGATCGATTTGATCGTATTGCAAAAAACAGATGGCACCCACGCACATCGCCAGCGGTTGCACCAAACAATACGCATGCAGTAAACGTACGCATATTTACAATAATAATAATCACCAGACCCAATAATACCCACGTGCTGTGTACAAGCACACATAATGAAGTCAGAACTGTGTCGGGGCTAAATTATGTTCAATTGCGTAATTATTGCGCTTATTTTTTATGTATTGAGGCGCGTTGACAGGGCTTGTCCATATCTTAGCTTTCTTTGGAATTAGTAAAAATTAAACCAGCCAAGCTAAGATGCATATGTCTTTTGGCACATTTGAACTCAGCAAATTCATGTTTTAGCTCACCAGCACTGCCTATTCAGTACATGATTGATAAAATTTGTTTAGAAAGTAATACAATTCTTACAAAATAATACCATTTTTACTAAACAATAAAAAAATAATTCCATTAAGATGTTGAATATTTCCAAAAAAAGAAAACTAACGTGAACCAATCGTCTTTGGTTGGCAGCGATGGTCGAGTCGGTAAAGACCTGGCGCGTCCACCGGCTCATTGTCGAACAGCCGCAGCTTTTGTCGCACATCTTTTTTTTTCTCATCGTGAATTCACGCGCCTAGCCTACTGCTGACCTATTGTACTCAGCTGTGATTTCTATTTATTTTTCGCAGTTAATATAATGGATTTGTTTACATTTTAAAATAACCGGCCGTAATCTTAGCACGCGCGTTCCATTTCCTGCCCCACACAGAAAGGATGGATAGAAATAAGACGGATGCGAATTTGCTCCGGAACAAGGCACACAGTTACACTGTTATTTTTTTATGGTTTTAGAAATGTTTATCAAGAACAAACATGTGTTTAAATGATTATAAAAAAAAACAGCTTAATTCTGCTCGTAAAATGACTAATCGCTGTAAATGCTTTTGAGTGACCATTGCTCATGTCAAAATGTTTGCCATCGATCGATTTTCGCCTCGAGTTTGAGGGCGCTGGATTTGATCATCAAACTCTGTGGACAGATGGACGGCGAGTGTGGCGCCTGCATGAGTGCGTACGTGTTTGTGTTTGAAGCCCGTTGTGCGCTGTGGCAGTCCGTGCGTCAAGGCACCGGCACTCCCAACGCACTACAATGTGCTTACGATAATCGAATATTTCCCTATATTACGTGATTTAACTGCATTTAAGTAAAATTGAAGAAAAACGTTAAATATTTATATTTGTATTCATGTCTTTTACTCCGGCTTGTCTTATGATAATTTGTTTAACTTTCTTGATAATTTGTTTAACTTTATTTCGTATTCAGCGAGGTCACAATTTGTGTGTAATCCTTTAAATACCTATTTTAAAATTGTCCATTAAATGGCCTTTGAGTATTTTTTTTTCTGCAGTGACATCTGTCGAAATAAACGCAAGCAAATCAAAGACGTCATTCTGACATTGCGGCGAGAGCAGGGGAACAAAACAGAAAGGCCGCAGTGCTGGCATCAGCGTCAGCCAGCGGCAAGAGCTGATGAAGTTTGCCAACTATCGTTCAAAGTTTGTACATACTTATTTAAATAGGCCAACACCTTGTTACGGTTTTCTTTCCCGCTTCTAATAGCCATTTTTGTCTTTGGATTTGCGTACGACTAATTCACACAATTCAGAAATTAAAAGGGTATTTCCGACTAAGAATAATTGACATTTATAAATTTGAGTGCTCATGGTTGAAATTTAGCGTCTTTTTTTCGTGTAGGGCTTTAATTACTACTTTTGGCGACGCCAGAGCAGCAGCAACAAGGACGGTCGCAGAGGCATGTCTGCTCACGACAAGGGTACGTTCAAAGTGAGATCATCCGAGGATCATCGGCGTCTTATATCGTCTCAAAAAAAGTGTGGGCATCAAATCGCGATAATGCGCATCCAATATATTCCTGAATATTTTGCTTGATTTGAATTTTGTGCAGCATATTTAAGATCGCACAAAGCGAATGAATCAGAAACTGTATTTAAATTTATTTAAATTAGGCAATTGACGGAATCATCTGATGACGTCATTTGTCCATTCTATATCAATGGAAAAAATGACGTGTTCTCAGTCTGTCTTGGGATTTTTTCAAGTCGAGACAGCTCTAAAAGTAATTAGATTCAAGCCTGGTTTGCCAATTTGCTGAGGGGCCTTACGCAGGAATCAATAATTACTTTTAGAGTGGTCTCTACTTGGAAAAATTCCAAGGTAGGCTGAGAGCTAGACGTCATCAGAGCCTGTCTGTGGATTTTTGCAAGTCAAGACACCTCTAAAAGTTATAAGTGATTCTAGGCTAAAAGTTCACTCAAATTTAAATTCAATATTGGTTCATTGCCCAAAAAATCAATCGATTTATGTATTATTTTTGAATATTTTGATGGATTGGTGAACCTTTGTCACGGAAAAAAATACACTCGAAAAGAAATTCTTTAGGCGTAGGCCTACATTTAATGAAGTTTTTTGGATGCTGTTTGATGTTATGCTTCTATAATCTGTATGTATGTATATATGTCAGTGAGGTATGCAGGATTTTCACGTGATGAAAACTATAATTATAAAATTACCCTCAATAAAACGTCTTTATTTGCTTAAATCCTCCCAAACGTCTCGGCTCGACACACACGACACGGACGTCTTTGTGTTGGACACGTTACGATCACACGAATGCGAGGTTATTATTCCGATTCATTAACTATATGCATGCCCAGTGTTATGAAGCCTTCATTTTGATTCTGGAGCATTGATTCTAATTTTCAGGCAGTCACTCAGGTAACGACGATCAATCAGCTGCCAAGGAACGTTTATTTGATCAGTCTGATCGTGGGGTCAACATGAGCGCGACGTGGGCCGGAGGTGGGTGGTCGTCACGCGGTGAGCAGTCGCAACGAACGTCACAGAGCAGGGCTGCCATGGCAGGCCATGTGCAGTAGCTACTGTCCAATGTCCTGTTGGTGGGTTTGGTGTGATGGCACCGAGGTGACATGAGGGCCTCGTTCTGCCGCAGGCCGTCGGAGCTAATGTTGATCCAACGTTCGATGGCATCGTCCAATTCCTGCTCGTTGCCTCGAGGACGTCGAGCGGCCGGATGGTATAATTCCCCATGAATTTCATTAGGTGCATAAAACAAGACTTGTCTCAGCGTATAGGTGGCTTTATTCTTTTGCCACCACTTGGTTACCGTAGCTACGGCTACAATAGCAGCTCGTTCCCATGGGAACCCAAACATTCCTGTTCCTATGCAAGGGAACGCAATGGATTCTAGGGAATGATGACTCACCAACATCAGCGCCGTTGCGTAGCCACCGGCACCGGCTTTACTTGTAAACTCTCCGCTGCATCATGGGCCAATTGGTACCGCTTGGCCCTCTGTGCTCTGGTATCCTTTGCCTCATCAGCGGCTTGATCAGAGCCGTCACTCGGCATTTTCCCCAAACTGAGTATTGATTAATTTTTTTAATCAAACTAGTGAAGGAATGCGGAAGCATGAAGGAGGAAGACAAGATAGCTGTTCAAAATGGACGGCCTTCTTGTTTGATTCCTTTGTTCCCCAATCGGCCTTCCGTGAGACCTAGTTGTTCTCGAATAATGGCGCCGCTCCCTCGGGAACGTGGCAACCACAATAATCGAGAGAGAATTAATGTACAAACCTAAGAATAATTCTCCGTAGAGTTGCTTGGCATCTCGACCTTATGTGGTGAACTCACTGGTTAGGCCACGTAGAAGCCTGCAATAAAAGGCTGAAAAAGTGGAAAAAAGATCAAAAACTCATAATGGAGGAAATAAATAAACTTAGGAATCATCTTTAACTATGTAAAAGAACAAAGGGGTTTTATTCACGCACTGGGCATGAGTAAGAATCATACAAACATATGTGTGACTGCTCTTAATGAAAGCAAAAGTAGAGGTGCCCACTTGGTTCAAAACGTAATATCCAAAAGGTTAACCGGTTAAATGTTAAGACAGGGTCAACTAGGGGTTATCAACAGGTGGAGCCAAGTAAGGCCGCCTGGTTGCCACACGTGCTGTTGCTTTTTTTCCTGCTGCATGGACTTTTTATTTTTTCTGAACTCTTGCACCCTTTTGTTTGATGACTTAACAGTAGTGTTATCTCCGGTGAGCCGGTGCTCACCGGAATAACATGCAGGCTCCATGGTGACGTAGTGGACAGGCATTATTAAGGGCGTGTAGAAACGTATTAATATACATCAAATTTAAACGAAAAAGAGACCGAACTGTAAGTGCAAGGAAATAGGTGACCATATTCAAGGAGAAAAGGGACCACACCGAATCAAAGACCGAGAAAAAAAGACACCCCATTCTCAGAAGATTGCGGAAAAAACAACCATAGTGGGAGTACGATAAACAAACTTAAAAACAGAATTAACTAGAATTAAAAGGAATTAATAGGCTAAAATGAAGTTAAAATATATCAGAAACCGAAATAAAGGGAACAGAGAAAATAGAGGAGATGGGGTGGAATACTACCACCCAATTCCTAGAAAAATATTCAAAAATAACAACGTCAACGGTACGGTTAGAGGAAGTAGTTAGGAGAAAACCGAATAAACGAAAAGCTGCGAATTAACAATAATTAACAAGGAATTAGGGATACACAGAGTAATACAAAATATACTTAAACCACATTAATAATTGGAAGTTGAAAACGCGCACGTACGACGCCATAACAAAAACCAAACGAGATAAATCAGTAATAAATAGAACAGTACGATTTAAATGTAAAGTAAAAACGAACAAAAAACTTTAGTAATAAAACGGAACTCATTCATTCAAAGACCTAAATAAAATTAAATTACGAAAAACGTAACTTAAATTAAAAAAAAATCAACATTAGGTAAGAAAGGTAAACAACTTCAATGTTAATAATAAATTCAAAATTAATAAAATAAATTAACAAAATTCAAAATTAAAATGAAAACCAAAAATGGATTTAAATTAATATGGAATTAATTAGAATGAATTGAAATAATGAGCTAGCATTAACGTAATGAATTTAAAGATGAAATAAAGCGATTAAATTGTAGCGCTGGGTTAAACTGCCCAGCTGCCTACTGATACTTTGTAGGACTAACTGTCCTTTTCTTAGTCTTATTAGGATACAGGGGGGGATCGTTGTGGTACAGGGCTAAGGGCTAAGCCTATAATTAATCTGGCCCAAACTAGGAAAAACTAGCACACCAAGTTTAGTAATAATGAGGGACGTTTACTGCAGTGATAATGCTGATTAGTTAAACAATACAAAAGGAATTACTTACAATAAGTAAGGACGAATCCAACATAGGCCTACTGGTGTAGGGATCAACAGGTTGGACTGCCTAACCGTGATCAGCCTACAGCCAGTCTCTTCGGTCTCAAAACTGCCCTAAAAGTGCAATAATCCAAAAACACTACTCTAGTTCAGGACAATGTCACCAGGAGGCCCTGCACGCCTGCCCAGCTCGTCAGCTGGGAAGGTCATGCAGGGAAACCTCCCAGTGACCCTGACCTTCACCATGGGCAAGGGCAAGTAACGCCATCTATGTGTGGTGATGGCCACTACGCTACAAAATAATAGAATTACAATAATGAATTAAAAAATGAATTGATCCGCGCAAAAAAGCGAAAGGATTAAAACGGAATTAAATAACCTAACTAAATAAATAACTTCGAATTTTAATTTAAATTAAACAGGCATTAATAAATAAAACGAATAAATTAAAATGGAGTTAACCAAAAATCCCAACGTACACGCACGCTATGAGAAGATAGGCATAGTTTACACAGGATGCCTACTTCCTGGCCCACCGTAATGTTTAACAAATCGAAACTATTAGGCCTAACCGAAATAAAAATAAAACCAAGAACTGAAACTCCGAAAAACAATTCTTAGAAATGGGGGGGAAATACAAATCACCCTACTCGCTAGCACACCTTCTAGGATGTTAATATAGGTAGTCAGCGCAAATATAGCAAATTGGGTAAAAACAAAAAGGGGTGCAACTAATATGAAAATAAGCCCTTAGAAGTGTTTGATGAGTTTTTGTAAAGTTTTTCAAGTTAGTTCTTGAGCGACTCCAAAGAGAAGAACTCGTGACAAAAAATGTTTGTTGGGAAGAAAGGGTTTACTGAAAGAGATCGTGAACCGTTTTGGCAATAAGGACTTGGTGCGATTTTGTGCATTACGTGAAATGTGTATTATTTGGAACTAAAACCTATGAGTAAAGGCAGAAAAAGAAAACAAATTGAACTGTGTTTGTCCTACCTGGGATTTGGGAGCGTTTCAGCCACTGTTGGGGCGTTTCTGTTGGCTCCAGATAGGCCTCGACCTTGGCCCAGGCATCTTGGCAAAGGCGGCGTGTACGACATTGAATATCAGCCTGGAATTTCGATCAACTGAACTAGCTCGGTCCTCCACGTCGAAGTCGGAAATGACAACAAATAACCAGGCGTATCTGCAACACAACTTACCGTAAGCCTAATTCACAAAAGTTTCTATGTCTAGAGGAAATGAGAGAGGATGGCCAAATTGATTGTTTAAGAAGATAAATATTTTATTGCAAGAAAATAGTCGTTGAATCAAATCGGCCTTGCTGTCAACCAAGGCAGGCAACAGGACCTAACTAAAAATAAAGTTAGGCCTTATTTGGCATTAGGCTTAAACCTAAGTCCAGAATAAGTGCAAACCTAACAGTAGCACGCATTTGCTTTGTCTGTTGATGTTGATTTATTTCCTGCTGCATGGACTTTTGCTTTTTTCTGAGCTCTTGCATCCTTTTGGTTGATGACTTAACAGGAGTACGCATTTGCTTTGCCTGTTGGTGTTGATCTAGCCCTTGATGTCGCATTAACCCTTGCTGTTTCTCTGGTTCCTGTTTAAACAACAAATCTCACAAATAATTGTTGACAAATGACTATTCAAATTTATTACTTCCCTTGTTACAAATGTGGGCAGTAGTATATGGCTTGTTACAAATGTGGCCAGTAGTATATGGCTCCTGCTGTTGCTTTAGCCCTTGGTGTTCCTCCAGCCTTTGATGTAGCCTTTTTCTGTGACTTGCCTTTGCTTTTGCTTTTGCTCTGGGTGACGATGTTGCTGGTGTTGTTGTTGTTCCTCTTGCACTAGCCCATGCTGTTGCATGGTCTTTTGCCACTCCTCTTGCACTAGCCCTTGCTGTTGCTGTTGCATGGTCTTTTGCCGCTTTATAAGCTCTGCTGCTTTATGTGTTGACGAATTAGCAGGAGCAGGTCTTTTGGCAATTTACGGTAATGTTCCGTGCTGTTTTGTGGCAATTCATCTTATACAAAGCAAAGCAATCGTACAACATCCGTCAATTTAAAATTTACCATTCAGGTATGCATCGAAGTGTCCTGAGGATAGGTCGTTGGTAAACCTCAGCCTTTTCACAGGATGACATTGGTGACCCCGACGCACATACAACTTGCCATTAACATAAACTTCAAATATGAAATCTAAGAGTTCGCCAGCTGCTGTCAACTCGCACAAGCCACGATATGTAAATATCCTTGACATACTTGAGAAGTACTCTTCAGAATTTGAGTAGTTGTCTCCTTGGTTGTCATGAGACATTTTTATTTATTTATTTAAAGGTTGAAGGGGGTCAACAGGTCAAAGACCCAATTAATGACCCCTAGTGTACAACGCAATAACCAAAATAACCCTAAAGCAAACATGATAAAGGATTATAAGTATGTCTACGGCAAAATTAGCTCGCGTCAAAGGAAAATAAAAAGAAAATAAAAGGAAAATAAAAAGAAAATAAAAGGAAAATAAAAGGAAAATAAAAAGTTACACAAAGCTTTAATAACCACCAAAGGTACAACAGCGTGAACAAATTTGAGAATATTAGATAATATTAGTATTATGCACAATAAATTTAATCTTCGACTTGAAGATAGGTAAAGAGGATGATAGACCACAGTCTGAGAAATATTGGTTATATACTCTCAGCAGATTGGCGATAGGTTCAAAAAACCCTAAATTATTCCTTGCCTGTGGCAGCCAGAATACAGGACGATATCTTGAATTAAAAGTTACTATATTAAAATTAATCTTTGACAAGCAAAAATCGTCAGCAAGATGTCCGTTAATAATCCTATGCAAAAAACATTGTATAAATAACAGTATATCTGTTCCTTACGGAGTATTTAAAGAAGGATAAAGCTGATTCTTCAGTTTTGAATTTCCAATTCAGCGATCTAATGAAACGATTTTGGACGGCTTGAAGACTAGAAATACTCGCTGAATAATTTGGGTACCAAACTATACATGCCAATAGTAGTCGACTTTCAATGAGAGAGTAATAAAGACTACGAAACAATACAATATCGTCAAACGGTTTGCCAGACCTGAAAACAAAACCAATCATCCTATTACACTTCCGGATAACATAATTCATATGCGTATTAAAGTTCAGTTTCGAGTCAAAATAAATTCCTAAATCCATAACATTATCAACTCATAACAATTTTTTCTCTTTGGTTAAAGTAACTGTGATTTATCGTATTTGCCCTCCTAATAGTAAAAGAAATCATACAACACTTTGAGTCATTTAAGCGCATATTATTCCATTCACACCATTCGAGAATCTTATCAAAATCGTTCTGTAAACATAATGCGTCTAGGTTATCATCAATTTCACGAAATATTTTGAGGTCTTTGGCATACATGAGTGACTGAGAGTCTTTTAGTAAGAATGGCAAATCATTGATAAATATGTTAAAAAGCAGTGGCCCCAAATGAGACCCCTGAAGAACCCCTGATGTGCAAGACTGCAAAACCGAACAATGGTTCTCAACATTCACATGGAATTTTCTATCCATTAGATATGAGCTGAGCCAACAAACTAAATTTCCACTCAATCCGTAATATTTCAATTTCGCAATTAGTGTTCCAAAATGGACAGAGTCGAATGCCTTAGTGAAATCAATATAAATTGAATCTATCTGACCCACGTTATTCAACGATGACCACAAAATATTAGAGTAATTTATCAGATTAGTCGTTATAGACTTTCCAGGAATAAATCCATGTTGAGCACAGTGGAAAAAAGAACCAAATGAGCATAATAACCGTTTGTACACAATCTTCTCAAAGACTTTGGAAAGACTACATAGAATATAGGCCTATAATTAACAATTTGCTGTTTATCGCCTTTTTTAAATATAGGAATGACTTTGGAGATCTTCCAACATGCTGGAAATGTGCCCAAACTCAATGAAGTGTTAAATACAATAGACATACATGTAGGAAGTGATAATGACATAGCGCAATTTTTCCAAAATAAAATGGGGCAATTGTCGGTTCCGACAGAGTGTGTAATTTTACATCCTTCAAGAACGCTCTGTACCTCAGCACTAGAGGTGACAATCTGTGTCAGGTCAACCACATTTTCAAGGTGTGGTATATGCTTAAGGGTGAAGTTCAAATCGATATCTTTAGTGCTTGTCATTGAGGAAAAGTGCGTTGCGAAGGATGAGGCAATATCACCCTTAGTTGTCAGAGGGCATGACCGAAAGGTCATAATAGTTGGAATCCTAGTCGACTCTTTCTTAGCCGCAATGAAATCCCAAAATTTTCTCGAATCTTTCAACATATTATTTTGGATCCCTACAATATAACCTTTATAGGCTCCGAGAAGCTTAGTTTCAAAATCAGGTGGCGCCGTATAGTGGCAGAATTTGTAAACTAGTTGGGAAAGTCATAGCAGACGACGCATTGCTCTTCTCGCTATTTCTCATATTTGTTAGCCGTAGGCCTACTTTGATTTTATTTTTCAGGATTATTAGTTAATACGCGGGGGATTTTTTATTTGCATTTCATAATCTTCGCACTAGGCCAATGTCGTGCATTATACGGACAAATTGTCCCTCCACAAGCATTAAGGCAAGCTATACAGCGTGTCTGTCATACACACCGGTGACCGATGATCGGTCATGCTGCACAGAGGGTTGGCATCGGTTTTGTGTGACATTATAGTCGTCGCTGTCGTCCCAACCAAAGGTAAGGTCGGTATGATCACATACGATAATTCTCATTTCCATAGATTATCCATAGCTACTGTAGCCTGTAGTCGTTACTGCCTTCGGCTGCCAGGTTGGCCTAGGCGACGGCGATTGTCAGATGCATGTGGTCATGCTACACATTATGGCACATGTATGGCCGATCAAATGCGCTGGCTGTAGCTTACCAGTGTTTGGGCCAACGACAGTGGTGACTACAGCCATCTATACAATGTAGGCCCCCGTGATGCCTACAGCCGGCCACAATAGTTTATCAGTGACCTGTCGTCCTAACCACAGGTACGCAAGCTATGTAGCCATAGCTACGTTGCCATAGGGACTATTTTATCTGTAGCCATTGGCCGGCCAGCCTGTAGTAGTCACTGTCGTCAGCCACAAGGCAGGTAAGCGACCGATAAGGCTACCCTAAGGTATTGGCATTGGTCATGTGCAGCATGACGGATGCTTGCCTGTGCTTGTGGGCCGACGACATTGACTACCATGCATTGATGCAGGCCAGGCCCCTGCCTTCAGATAATTACTACATGTATGGCGACTATCTTATCAATTCAATGTCCACGTAGCTAACCATTCATTAGGGCCACAGTTAATTAAGCTATGGCGACTGTCTGTACAGTCGGCCTGTAGTCATCACTGTTGTGTGTTGTCGGCCCACAAGCATCGGTAAGCTACGGCGACCGTATTTGCATGGTCATGTTACGAATGACCCATGCAAATCAGTCGCCATAGCTTACCTGTGGGCCGATGACAGTAACGACTATGGACTGGCCCAATGGCTATAGATATATAAACTACGGCGATATAGGGTAGTCTATGGTTATGATGGATATATGCATGAGGTATCGGCGTATATTACCTTTGTTTGGGATGGCAATGACGACTACAGGCCTCAGATAAAAAGCTATGGCCACCCTCTGTGCAGCAGTGACGGATGCGAATGACACTGGCCGTGTTTATGGGGTGATCATTTGGTCGGCCTAATGGTTGTTTCCCGCGGCAAGCGCACCTATGGCAACCGTCACTCTCAACATTCTGCGGCAAACATTTTGTTATGGAAGATGTATATGGAAGATTGTATATCGACGATTTCGACTACATTAGGCCTGCTATGCTTCCAAAATAATAGGCTTGAAGCCACAACTTATTTCAATGCGGGCTGCCATTTTTCTTTTGCTACACCTCCCCCTGTAAAAAATCGAGTCTCCACGAGAGGGCGCTGAAATTCAAAGTTTTGAGCGCCGCCTAGCGAGCTCCTCGGAGCCTATAGCAAATTTTCTGTTCAATTTTAACTATTGCTCTTAATTTGGAAAATTCGTGGTAACTTATTGAACAATGTATTCGCTTATATTGATTGTGCAGCTTTGACTTCATTTTGATCTTATTAATCAATTCTGTGGAAAACCATATTGGAAATTTTGTAGGTCGTACCCTTCTCAAGGGAATAAAATCACTTAATACAGAATGAATTTTGTTATAGAAGAGTACCAGAGTCTCATCTATATTGGTTTGATTCAGTAGCAAGTCCCAGTTACATCCTCCAAATAATTCGTTGATTTGTCGATAATCAACATTCTTAAAATTATAGGACTTTGGAAAAACAGAGTATTAAAAATGCCTTACGGGTTTTATACCTAAAAGCCCCTCCAACGCAGGATGATAATTATCCTCAGGTACTAATGGAGAACCAACTCTGTTAATAAACGAAGTTGAAGCACACTCCTCATCGATAAAATATAAATCCAACAACTTCCCATTAACATTCAAATGCTCATTAATTTGTACTAGATGTGATTGGTCAAAAGATGATATAAAAACTTGTTCAAATTCATTAAAACTTGACAAATTTAGTCAAATCATTAATGAATCTGAACATCTCCTGACCAACAAAGATTGGATTTGTTAAAATCCCCCAATACTAACAACCTATCCCTACATTTACGAGTCCTGTTTATGAAATCAATTTTATGAGCAAAATTTATATAGACATCATCCTTTGCATTTGGGGGATGTAAAACACGCCAATAAATAGGGTAAATGATCCAACGTTACAACCAACCCACACATCCTCATAATGACCTGACTGGTCAACACATTCAAAAAATGAGCTCTCCAACAAAGGCATTAATATTAAAATTAACTCCAATTAACACCTCCACCATCCTTCTTCCCAGTAATATCCAGATCTCTATCCTTTCTAAATAGGCCTACATTATATCTATTGTCAAAAAGTTCACTATTTAAAATATTACTGTTAAGCCATGTTTCTGTCAAAAAATAAAAATAAAAATCTCAATACCCACACTACTGCTGCCCTCAGTGACAGATTGATAACTCCAAAATCTTGAGTAGCAAAATGATTATTTTTCATGACAATAAAAGAACCCTCTTAACCAGATTTATTAATGGTCTTGATGTCAAATATATTTTATGAAACGACATTACCAGTTGCTATCAACATGCATAAAGTGCTGAGATTGGTCGGAACAGGGCGCGCTGCTTTGCTATTATTGTAGGGCTGTAACCACGTGTGTGGAGTGTAGTTTGAAAGCGTAATTGCCATGTCAAAATTGCTGTGCGGCCAATCGATGGAACCTAATAAACAAAGGTCTTTTGTAACGTAACCAAGTCAAACAGAAAAATATAGAAAATGTTCAAACAAGTCAAGTTCCCTATTTTCGTCCATAATATCTTACACTACTATGGCGGCCGAGAAGGATATTTGGAAAAACTTTTTTTCCGGAGGAAAACGAAAAACTTCACTTGATGAAAAACGAAAAACTTCACTGGAGGAAAACGAAAAACTTCACTTGATGAAAAACGAAAAACTTCACCGGAGGAAAACGAAAAATTTCACATTTGAAATCTTAAAATAAATTTGTAATGTTTCATTTGATTAAAATAACATTGCATAAATGTGAACTTTTTTTCATTCCAATTGTTTCATTACCGGTATTTAAATTTTTTTTTCATTAAATTTTTATTTAAATTATAAATGTTAATTATAATTGTCTACTTACCGTACCGGGATATTTTAATTTAGGCCCTACTGTTTAATTTAATTTAATTTTTGTGCCTGTAATTGGGTTCGCCTGTTGGCACCCTTATTGTTAAAAAAAATTAATAATTAAAATAATTAAGCAATTATTTTTATTTTATTATTTTAATTGACAGTTTAATCTAACTTTACCCCTAGATCTAGTTGTTTAATTATTTAAATTTGAATGTTTAATCCATCCCCAGATGCAATTGTCGTTTAATAAGAGCGTCGTAGAAAACAATTTTGTTAGCGGCAGACGCAGATCGCGGCCCTTAGTAATCGATGGGAAAACAACATCGATGTACTTGATCGATGATTTCTTTAAATAAATATTAAAATGGATGAAGCTAAGAAGTGTGCACAGTTTTCTGGCAAAGAAGTGAAATTTAAACAGCAAAAACGAAATTTTCGGCCGCGCAAAGATGCGGCCGAGTCGCCAACGTCATCGGACGGGGAAGAGACGTCAGACAGCGGTAGTGACGACGGCCACGAGCAGCTGAGGTTCGCATTATACATTAGGCCTAGACTAGGCCTACTTGTGATGATGATTTGTCGTCTGTTAGTTTCGCCCCCTAATTTGAAACCAATTTTTCCCAAGGCGTAAACTGGACGAAGCAAAAGGACTCAGGAATCTAAGAAGGCGCCCGAACGGCGTCAGGTTAGCACAACGATTCATTATTTTCTTATAACAGTCCACTTGTACGAGCTAACCACGTCTGCTGGGGACTAATCCTCAGACAACCGTGTGTGACGCTTGTGAGCGATGGGCTAATCCTCAGACAGGTGACACAGCTGTCTGAGGATTAGTCCATCCATCAGACACTGAGGGATGGACTAACCCTCAGACGCCCGTGTCTGATAATTGGAGTAATCCGCAAATTCTTGTCCATGCTTTTAGCATGTTCGTAATGACATGTCCTACAATGTATCTCTCAATCTTTCACGCTTGGACGAATTAGCTGCATTACATGCTCCATGCCTAGATTAGAAAATTAACATTCTCATGTAGGTTGTACAGTGAAATGATCGTCGTTTTGGTGTTATAAAAATTCTCACGTTTTAATGAATTCGATTACATGTAGCGCCGTTGGACTGGCGTTGGGAAAGAAGGTCACCAAGGTTGAAGAAATGATCAATGTGCGGTTGAAAGTCACTTTAGCTTACATTATACTTTTTAAAAATTGTCTTAAGTCTGGATGAATAAACAACGGCCTAGCCTTAATTAATTTTCTATTCACTTACATGTATTTCTGAATTATCCAGTCGGATCCTTTTAAACTGAAGTCCGGAGGAATAATCAACATGAAAGCGCTGAAAAGCGGATTAAAGTAAGAATTGTTCGGTTAAAAGCTGCGAAAAAATGGTTTCAATCTTAATTCGTTTATTAATTTTCATTTTATATCAGAGTAACGGACAGCGATGGAATAGCCATCGGAACAGAATTCTCCGCCGAGACGAACCAACGAGACGAAGATGCTGACATGTGGGTTAAACGTAACCTTGAGCTAATAGTTTTAATAGTTTACACAGAAAAGGGTGTCAAACATTTCATAAAAACCTTTAAAGGTAATTTTTTGTGTTATGAATTTCTTGTGTTCAGGATGAAATACATTGAAGAGGAACTTTGGAAACGCAAGGGCTCTAAGTCA
>JAQIYI010000739.1:0-15929 GCA_034700265.1 Polyzonium germanicum | reverse complement strand
GCGATACCGCACAGACCGTTATTGTTTTTACCAGTGCGTTCATTGTTTATGTTTGGCGGGCTTGAAGCTTCCGCGTCTCACGCGACGTGTCCGGACAACTCCATCGCGGCATTGCAAGGGCATGTCCTGCAGTCCAGTCAGCTTACTCAGTCTAGATGGTGAGTAGGCTTAGCCATAAAAACAAATTGATACCTTTAGACAGATTAACTAGGCTATTAGTATGTGGCGCTGATTAGGGATTGACTTAAAATCGATATATCGGTTCTTCGATGTATCGGAATGGGAGTATCCATATCCCGATAGTAAAATATCGATATTTTCCGATTTTCCCTAAATCTAGTCTTCAACAAGGCCTATTGGATTAGACCTAGGCCTAAATAATTGGACTACCGGTATTTAGGAAATATTTACGCCTATGGATCGCACATGTGGCGTCCGCGGAAATAACAAAAAAATAATGATGGACTAGTGATGTAATGCTTGACACGCTAAGTATTTATTTAGTATTTTTACAGCACAAAGTGTAAGTAAACAATATAGGCTTACTGTACGAGGGGCGTTCAATAAGTTTGCTAGGCCTACAATTTACGATAATAAACCTAAATAGGGCCGATACATGTATTCCTGTTAGGCCTACTTGTGTTGATTTTAGCCTATACTTGATAGGAGCCTAGCCAAGCTGGCCAAACCTTTTGACACTTTTTGAAACTAACTCTATTCGATGTGTGGTACACTGTTGCAAAATTTCCGGAAATAATTGCGGAAAATACAGAAAGATATGAAAAATCGAAGAATATTGTTTACGCCTACATTGTTAGGCCTATTGCAGGCTTACGGACATCATTATGCCTAATCATCAAATTTGCCTCCTGGTTTATCTAATTTACTTAATTTACCTCCTAATCAACCTAGGCTAGGCCAATTTGTCAATTTTAGTAAAATTCCGGAAAACTTTGGAAAATACACGGAAAGATGTGGGAAAATTGGTCAATTAGGCCTATATTATGTTAACATTCTTATCAATCATTGTTTTTCTGTAATTGGAAATATTTCCAGCCATTTTATTTGGCAAATTTCTCAATTTTTCCGGGTTTGCTTGTTCAATCGTCTAGGATTTGATTTTCTTCTTCTCTGTCACTGCCTTATTAGCTAGCCTCTCGGTCTAGGCCTGGTGGGTGCAGCTGGTCTGGGAGCGGCACCTCTGGCCGGTGCTCCTGGTCTCGGTGGTGCTGTTCCTGCGGGTCTCGGTGGCGTTGTTCCCGCGGGTCTCGGTGGTGTTGTTCCCGCAGGATTCGGTGGTGGTGTTCCCGCAGGATTCGGTAAAACAGCAGTATTTCTGACCGGCAAAGTGGGCAGCAGCGTGGGAAAGCCGGGCCTGTAGCCGGGCACGAATCGCAGCTGATAGATTGGTATCAATCCGGGAATGAGCGGCACGAGTTGCGTCGGCGTCGGCGTTGGCGTTGTTCCGTTGCCGCCACCCGCAGGCGGCATCAGCGCTCGAGGATCCAAAGAACGTTGCGGAAACGCCACGGCGCCGCCGGCCGGCAGGCTGTTCGCGCCTCCCGGCACCACGACCGTCGTCCCCGGCACGACGCTGTAGCCGACCGGCGCGTACTGGTAGCCGATGAGCGCGTACCTGGGCGGCCCGTAGATGGCGTTGTTGCCGAAGTTGGACTGCGAGAAGGAGATCGGCTGCGCGTAATTCGCGTAATTCGCTCGATGGAAGAAAAGCCGCTCGGTTGCTTCGGCCATGTTCACGGCCATTCCGTTGGCTGCGTCGATGGCGACTGCCACGGCCAGGCCGAGCAGCATAAGCTGCATTTTTTCTCTTGTCGCTGCTGTCTCAGTCCTGTCCAGGGTCGCCAAAAGTGAAATTAAATTTTATTTTGGCACTTGTTTATACTTAGACCTATTTAATCTTCGTCTATTTTTGTGGCTACATTTTTGGTCAATTTTTTGTCTAGATTTTTGGCCAATTTTGGACAGATTAATTTTTGGTTTCTGCAAAGTTAAGTCCACAAAGTTGGGAGGGTTTAGAGATTCTTCACATTTGGGAGACAGCGGGATTGCAAAAATGCCATTCTCCACTCTTGTCTTGAGGTTTTCTTGAATCGAGAACAATCTCAAGACACGCTGGACAAGGGCAGCATTTTTGTACACTGATGTAGACCTAACTGGGTCCATGTGACCCGTTGGCCCCGACCTGTCTCGACTCGAGTAAATGCACCAAAGACAGTTTGGAATGAAGTGGCTTGAGGTCTGATTTGGACTCGAGACATTCTCGGTCTTGAGACGTCGCGCGATTATAGGGATTCAAAAATGAGACAAATTAGTGCAACGTCACGCGATTTATGGCAGTTGCACAACTGAATTGATGTTTGAACTTTCCTAAATACGCGTGACTCAATGACTCAGCAACGACTTCGGGCATGACTCACCTGCGAATATGTGCAACACTGGGCCAATAGAGTTTCTCCAAGTGGCGCGGTTGGACTACACTAAATGACCGTGAATGTTTTGTGCTAATTTTTCCTTGATTAGCAGAAGCTTTCCCACCTTTTGCTGCACTTATTGCTGGCGACCTAGTTGCGTGACGTCAATCCTCGTCGCAAGTGTGTCACGTCGTCGTCGTCGTCGTGGTGTCCTTCGCGGAACTGCGTGGCTGCATGATTGCTGTCGGAAAAATATGGAAAATGAAAAATGATCGGAAAAATTTCATTCAAGTGTGTTGTTTCAATGAGCATAAACAAAATCCGTCGTCTGCTTCTGTCCAATTTTTGCCCGGGAAAAACGCAACAATGCAAGTGAATCTGTCTCACCTGACGTCAGCAGACTCCGGCTAGAAGCAAGGCCTGCCGGGTCGATCCTTATTGTCTTTGGCTCTCAAGCTCCGAGCTTTTGTCCATAGAAGAGGACTTGGAAGAGGAGGAGCTTGTGCCATGATGTGGTTTCATTACTTTCGTGCTATTGGAACCATCGTTCTCTAAAGCCTTGTATTGGTCGATCTCGTTTCTGGCTCAGGTGCGTCTTGTCACCAATTCCTGATGGATTTCTGCTTTTCCACTTACCTTTGTGTCAAGCGCTTATATAACGCTGCTCGCTTTTCGATCATCAATTCAAATCGAATTTTACCACGACCGAGTCATGACGAATGGCCCTCCCAGCAACTGCAGTTATTCAACGACCGGCAAACCACGCATGGTTCCAAGGACCTTTGGAGCAAGAAGACTATGACAGTTCACATCAGCCCCGTTGCCGGTTGGTAACACAGCGGTTTGTTTCCTCATCATTGAACAATCTTTTAGGGTTCACATTTTCGCCGCTAGGAGCGCGCTGCGGCGCCCAGCGTTAAATGACTTCCCATTTCACGTTAATGGCGGCTGATTTATGAGCAATGTTGAAATAATGACAAGGTATCCTTTGTAATACAAAGGAAATGATCATCATAGCTCTACCCTATGTGTCCATCATTTCCCCAAATGTTCCCAGTTTTTTCTCGGGAATATTCCCCAATTTTCAAAGGCATAATCCCCATTTTCCCTATTTAAATGTTCCCGGGAAAAAACAACTCTACAAAGTTTGTTTGCATGTAGGCTACACTGTAACAGGTAGAAAATGCTAAAACATGAATTTGTTTTGAGCTAAGATGTGCCAAAACGTTGGAAAGTTAGTTTGAATTCAACTGGGATTAAATCCGCCCGACTTGCGATGATAAAATGGCCGCCAGATGACGTCAAGCCGAAAATTCGATCAGGAAAACGAACAGACGAATCTGAATTGTCATGTTTATTTAGTACAATATTTGTAATTCGTAAAGTATTTCCTAAACCACTGAACCAAATAAGCTCTAGAAAATCTAGATTCACCGGTTAATTGTAGTGAATGCATCAGTGCAAGTAGGCCTAACCCGGTTACGTTTTTCTCTTGAAAACTAGGCCTAGGCCTACATAAAATGTTTGTTCCAAAACCAAAACTCTGCCTCTAATGATAAAACATTTAAAATACGAGTACAAGGAATATCAATTGGTTCCCCATTTCTAACAATAAATAAAATTAAAAAAAACTTCTGCGTGGCGTCCAGGGGCCATTTTGTTGTTCCATGTTAAAACCCACAGAGAATTAGAGACTGGCTTCTTATATGGCCAAATATTGTGGAATTTTTTCAATTTTTTCACTGCTTTTCAACTACAAATCACAATCTAATCATCAAATGCCCTCAATATAGTTTTGGCGGCAAACATTTTCAAGATGGCCGACCAATGAACGGTCTATTTCTTACAGTGTATGTCGCTATGGCAACTCTCCACACGTGTGTTGAGGAACAATCTTTTTTCTAGTTGATCAGACATCGGGCACAGGAACTCTATAACCGCAGCGTAGTGTGTGTCGAGCTTAGTCCAGGCGCCATCTTGTTTTAGTCCAGCAGACCTACGCTCGGTCCATAATTAGCGTAACATATGTGTACACTCGTAGAAGGGGAGGATTACTCTGGTATTTTTACATAGGCAAAAATAGCACCTTTTCTTATTCTTATACTAACACTTATGGCTGTTGACGTGTACAAGCCATATCGCTGGGAAAATGGCTACGAAAGCCGACCAGATAATTAAACAGGAGAACCAGAACAACACAACACCCAGGGGATGGTAATTGAACCCACGACTCCGAGTAGCCATAAGTGAGCAGAGCAAAGCCGACTGCAACGCCTCACTGAGCTGCCGGACCTCTCCGGACGCCATCTTGAAAATAACTACTTTTGCTTGTTTTCCAAGGTGCCATTTTTGCGCTACGAGTGAACCTACTGTTCTTCTATATACTGTGCTCGTAGTCTGTTCACAATTGACATACTGCCTACTTTGAGCTAGGCCTAGTGTATCTTTCAATTTGGTTTGCACAAGCATTCGCAGTGAGTGCAGGAATGGTTGGGTTTGGGGCCATGGTGCAGTGCTATGGACGGTTAACCGGTTCCTTTGCTTTGAGATCACTTATGTTTTTTGGAAGAGGTTGAACGTTTCTTCTTTGCTGGTGGTGTGTTTCTTTTCTTGTTTCCATGTCCTCCTGTTTGAACAAAAATATCGAGTGAGCGAATTACAAAATATCTAAATAGGCCTATATTACAAATACGGTACGCTCCAAATATGTCACCATTTAAATATTTGGCTCAATATACTCACTGGATAATATACTCGAGTATGCCACCATATACATGATGTTTTACCGGAAGTAGGCCTATATGGGCGCCGCCATTGCAATTGTGGTGCCATAGGCTGTAATGGATAAGGCGAAAGGTCGGAGCGCCGCGATTCCATTGTAGTTTATGCAACCACATTTGCAATGGCGGCGTCCATTTTTTGGCGCGGAACATTGTGTAGGGCTATTCAGCACCATGTAATCATTTTAGGCTTTACGTTTTCACCGCTAGGAGCGCTGCAGTGCTGCTCAATGGCGGCTGCTCAATGTTATGCTCCATGAGAGGGTTTTGCTGCAATGGTGGCTAGCAGACAACCCCCATTTCCGCTTTACATGGTGTATACATCTATGGAATCACATATTCTGAATATATTCGGCATATATGGATGGTCCCGATTCAGAATATTTCCAGTGTGTTTTCGATATATCTGCGATATATTGCCCATAGGCCTATAGGCTATTTCCGATATATTGCCCATATTGGTTACCGTACCTTGTTACAAATACATGTCAATTTCTCACCAGAGGTTTTTTTCGGTTCCTTACTGCCAGACCGTTTCTCTTTCCCTGGTTCTTTGTCACTTTCAGGTTCTTTGTCTTTGTTTTTCTCTTTTTCCTTTTCTCTCTCATTGCCATTGTCATCGTCCTTGTCCTTGCCCTTGCCCGCGTCTTGCGGGCCGTCTTGGCCGCTGCGAGGTTGGTCCGGACCGCGCGGTGGCCGGTAGAACTTGTTGAGCATGGGATTGTAGAAGAGTCCTTCACCCTGCGGTCCGCCGCCAACCGGATAGTAGTAGTTGTACGCCCGCGGACCCTGCGCGGCGACCGGGTAGAAGGTCT
The DNA here is from genome assembly GCA_034700265.1 of Polyzonium germanicum. NCBI lineage: Eukaryota > Metazoa > Arthropoda > Diplopoda > Polyzoniida > Polyzoniidae > Polyzonium > Polyzonium germanicum. The sequence continues at coordinate 9,902 of JAQIYI010000739.1, read as the reverse complement.
GCACGATGGGCACCCACTGGCTTCCGTCGTAGTAGAAGCGCCCGGAGCTGGCGGCCGGCTGGCCCATCAGGTATCGTCCTCTGGCAGTCTGCGTGTACTTGTCCAGCCGATAGAGCTTGAGCAGCGCGTCCTTGGCCAGCGCCTTGGCCAGCTGCTTGCCGTCGTCCGACGGCAGCAGGAACTTGGGAATCGGCAGCTTGTCGCGCACCGACTTGGGCAGCACTTGCACGATGACGGACGCGATGCGGAACGGCGGGAACAGGAGCGCCGCTTTCTTGAGCGCGTAGCGCGCCGCCATCTCGCCCACGGACCGCTCGATCGCGGCTTCTTGTCCCTCTTCTGGTCTCGCGAGGTCCGTGGACACGACTGCCAGCAAGCCGGCGGCCAGCAAGCCGACGAACACCACCGATGGCCTCACCATGTCGCGCTTTTTCTGTCGCCTTCACAATGGGGCGCGTGTATGGCTCTCAGCTCGACTTCTTTGCCCTGCTTTAGCTCTAAATGAAAAAAACTGCAACTCATTGGTATTTTATCCTCTGTGTGAATCTCTCAGACTTTTCGTCTTCTTTTTTATGCTGTTATTTGCCCCACATGTTTCTGCCAAGCTTGGCTTACGCACACCGTTGCTTGTAGACATTGGCATTGTCATTGTCTTCATCTTCCATCGTCTTCTTCGTCTTCTTCATGCCTAGAAGTGCGCCATTTCGGCGCCTCCTTCTTCTTGACTTGCAGCTAGTCATCTAGAAATGTCAAGTCTAGTTCAAGGTCGGGCTTCACTGTTCATTAAACCAAACATTAATTAAGCGGAACATGTGTCGCTTCTTGCATGCTTGCTTCTTTCTCTGCTGTTTGCTTGAGTTTTGTGACGTGGCAGCCAACACAGGTGCTCAAATGCTCTCTGGTGAAGCTGAAGGCGGCCATCGTTTTTTCTTTGTTCCCATTTAGGCCTACTTATTGATAGATTTTCGGCAACAACAAAAACTTCATGTTTGTCAACCATCTTTTTTTCACACCCTGCTGCTACTTCAATCGCATTTGGCCAATGCTTCCTTAAACCACGATTCTAACAAGCCTAACGGCCGTATCACTATCCACAGCCTTGAGCTTGTCTTACTCAAGTCAACCTTTTTTGGACTGAGAATTCACATTATCCATATGGCAAGGGCATTGAACGTGCGCTCTTGAGAATTCACCTTCGCGATCGATAAATGAAATTCAATGGAAATTATCACGCGCAAAACGCTGTCTTGAGTAAGACAAGCTCAAGTGTGTGGTTAGTGATATGGGCCGTAATTGATTAAAATCTTGGCCAACTAAATCAAGGGCAGAGTTTCCAACCTAGGCCTATTGCTAATGATATTACAGTAGGCCTAATGGTGGTGGATACGTATTTTTTGTGCCAGAATGTCTTAAAATTTTGACATTGTAATTACAAATCTACCTGAGAAACCTTGCTTAAATAGGTAACTGCAGTTAAGTTGGAACGATTAAAATGGGATTCAAATGATGATTAAAATGGGGGAACGATTCATTTTTTAATATACAGATCTTTAAATCCATGTTTAAACTGTTTTATAAAATTCTAATCCGCCTTTTGAAAATAAAAAATGGCCGCTTGGAAACGAGTCACCGTTAGACAAGCTGCTGTTGTTGCACTCTGGCATTAGGCCTCTATAATTTGCACGGCAACTAGTCTCAGCTTTTGGCCAATTGGTTGGTTTGTGACGTCAGTTTAGTCGAAAAATGATTCCTGGTACCCTGTGGCAGCTCCTAGAACTTCTCGTTTGCTGATTTTGTGCCGATGATGATCAATCATTTGCGATTACTTTTCAATTTTCAGCTGGTTTTCCGGTTAATTTTCTTCCCACCAAGGACACGTGGTATATTTTCTCTTGATTAAGCAGGTTTTCAAACAGTATTTAAGCCCTAGTCCACCATGTGAAGGCAATCATCATCATCATCGTCTTCTACTGGAGCTCATTTTTCTGGTAAGTCGGCCATTTTGTCTTCATGTTTCCTTAACTATCTTAACTTGGTTTAGATTCTAATTTGCCTTCTTAAGTTTGCTATTTGATGAATTTTGATTAAAGCGTGGTTATTCGAGTTTAATTTTTTAAAAATGTAATTATGTTGAAAACACACTCTTGATGCCCAATTTGATTCTAGCTAGTGTTTCAGATAATTAATAATAAAAGAAAATTAAATACATTTAACAAAACGGGTCAAACTAAACTGGAGTGCCCCTTTAAGATTTTAAACTCTCTAATTTTCTTGTTCTTTACTTTCAGAAACTCTTTGAAAAATGGCGAATCAGTGCATTGCATTCGCTGCCGTGTTGCTACTCTGCGGAGCAGCCATGGGACGACCATTTTCAAATCCATTCGGCGACGGCGACGGCGGTGGCGGTGGCGGTGGCGGTGGCGGAGGGTTCGGCATGAACCAATATCCGTTTGGAATGGGGCAATTCGGATCTGGTCCGCCGTCCCCATTTTCCCTGTTTGGTCCGCCAGGTTTCGGCCCACCGCCAGGTGTCGGCCCACCACCAGGCTTCAGCGGTCCATCGCAAGGCTTCAGCGGCCAATCGCAAGGCTTCAGCGGTCAATCGCCAGGCTTCAGCGGTTCACTGCCAGGCTTCAGCGGTTCACCGGCAGGCTTCAGCGGTTCACCGGCAGGCTTCAGCGGTTCACCGGCAGGCTTTAGTGGTCCACCGCCAAGCATACCACAGCCAGGCCCCTCACAGAACCCGCAACAATGGTACCAGCAGATCAGACAGTACGCCCTGCAGCTTCTTAACGAGCTCATGCAAGCCGCAGGAGTCCCCGCAGCACAGCCGGGTATAACAACTTCCCCCATGACCACTCGAGGTTCCACTTCTTCGCCGTTGACCCCTCCAGGTTCCACTTCTCTGCCGCCTGTGCCAACTCCATCGATTAATCCGCAAGGCCAGATTACCGCACCCTAGGCCACGTCACGCGCTCGCGGGGCGGCCTGTCTGGACACTTAACGACGACTTTTCGACCACGATATATCGCACGTCGATCGTCATCACATCATCGTTAATCGTCGCGAAATAATCTTTGTTCAAACATGGTTTACTCAATGCCGCCCCTGGTGCTGATATTGGTTCGCATACTGAGTCGCTCCTGACATGAAAATCTCTTATCCGCATTTTCGCTACAAGCCTAGCAATAACGCTTCAATTTTTAGATCCATGTTTCGTCTAACGCATCTGAATTCTGCAATGCTTTTTGTGCCAACTAAGTATTTTTTGCCAATATTTCCAACACCAAATGTAGTTGTCTTTCGTCATTGCATTTTTAAAAAAATGTGTTTCGGCTTATTCCGCACTTTAACTCTTTATTAAATAATAAATTACCAACTTTGCATCCATATTGTCTGCTGTTTGTGTTTTTGAATCTAGTTTCAAGATTGGGCCAATGATAGCCGAACTTTGTCTGAAACATAAAGTTCACCAAAATTCCTCAAATCAAAACATCTTAGGTTTCACATCTGTGCAGCTAGGAGCGCTACGGCGCCATTGATGGCGGCTAGCAGACGGCGCTAATTCCGGGTTACATGATTTGTTGACTATTGATTCCCCATCCATTTTTTATGTTTATAACGTAGAATCTTTCCATGCGGCTAGGCTAGGTTGCTTGATTTTATTGTTTGGCTTTGCTTGACGATTCAAGATGGCGCCTCGACCCGTGCTAAAGCCCCATAGGCGGGAGGTTGCGAGCAGTTTTCAGCGCAAACGCGAGGGGAAAATGGTGGAAATCTTCTCAACCTTCGTATCTCGATTGAGTGATTTTTTCAAAAACACTCAAACTTTGTTTCATCTATCAATCCGTACGATGCGTACCGCCATTAAGTGACACGAAACATGGTGGAAGGTCCCCGGGTCTCCTAGAAAGAGCAAGTGCCGCTGTGTGACAATGACATCAGACACAAAGCGAGAGAGCGAGCTTTAATAACAATGGACCTGGCAACATGACAACTGGTCGTTACGTGAATGGGAAGCGGATGTTTTCAAAATGGTTTTATGGATTTAAACCCTTTAATCGTCCATTAAAGGGAGGCTTCCATTAGAAATAATAAAATAATTTTTTTTAAATTATTGAATAAAGTTTAATTTTAACAATAAAACATACTTTTCCACAATTTTGACGATTATTTGAAAATAATCCTCAACGATGCCTGTGAAAAATACGTCATAAGTGCGTCATTATTTAAAGATCGTGCTGATATTATCCCTAAGTCCGCTACGTCCCTTGAACGCAGTGACGCCAGAACTGCGCGCGCTTTCCACAATTATTACAATTTTAAAATTTGATAAAATTTATCAGGTAGGCCTATTCTGAAAACAATCTCGTAAAAGAGAAAATCTAACTAGCGCGCCCCTTTAATTGATACGATCTATCATCAACACACCAAAGGCCATTGGCTATTTCTCTGCCTTTTCTATAATCTCCTCCATTGACAGCTGACTTGGCATGGCATATAGGCATAAATAATTACAGCCCTTCAGGCCTTCAATGGATCCAGCAGCAGTAAACATACACAGATGGTGTTGACAACGGTGGTTCGTCCTTGTTTGTTTGCGATACAACAAAAAGCCAAACATGCTGACCAGATACGCATGAAGTGTGCTCAATTTCATCATAATGTGGCAAAAAGGATTTTGGTCGTTAATCAAAATGACAACTGGGCCATCTGAGGACACGTGGGTTGCGTATTTGTGCGGCTTTTGTAAATTTGAGTCCGTATATAAACGGCCTGTTTTTGTCAGGAAGGAAATACCCATTCCAGCAGGAACAACACTATATTGGTGAGTTGGATCTTTGTCAATTGCTTTTTTCAATTTGTTAACTAGGATAGGCACCTAGTGTGAGATATTAACGTTTAAAACTAGGCCTACGAATTTACTTTAAACAACACGTTTAAGTTTTGCTTATTTGGAAAAAAACCGCCTCACTTTATTTTTAAAAATTTTGAATTATTTTGAAAATTTCATTTTGAAAAGAATTTAAAGAAGTGAAGGAACTAATTAATTTGAAAAGAACAAAATTGATTTGAAAAGAGATTTGAAATAGTAATTTCCATTTGATCAATTTTAAAATTAGGAATTCAATTTGAAAAATAATTAACGCCCATTTGATTTTTGTTGTTGCAGAAGATGGCGACCAAGATACTGTCCATTGTATCGTTACTTTTTCTGTGTGGAGCAGTGATGGCAGTTGAAGAACGCTTCACCGGACTGTTTGGTCAAGGATTTGGCTCGTCGCTAGGTTACAATCCATCTTCGTCCTACCAACGTCAAGTTCAACCTCAATTCGGCCGTCACCCGTTCATGGATCTGATCGACTATTTGGTCGGATCCATGAGGCTCGGCCTGTATCGGAATCCAGCTCTGGCTCAAGAGCTCAACACCATGGCAAACGCTCTCGAGCGCCAAGGTCTGGCCGGCTTGGCGGCGCGAATGAGACCGTTCATCATGTACTTGGTGGACACTCCAACAGAGCCAATAGCATCGTCTGTTCCGCTACCAGCTGCTCCAGTACCTGCTCCAGTACCGACCCCAGTACCTGCTCAATTATCCGCATTACCGCCGCTGCCATCTTTTCAGTAAGCACGATTTAATGGATTTATGCTTCACGATTTCATCTAGCCTGAAGTGTAAGGCTGGAATCACTAATGACTTTCGTAGCTGTCTCGACTTGAGAACATCCCAAGACAAACTGAGAATACATCATTTTTCCATTCAGGGCGAATGACGTCATCAGAGCCTGTCTAGGTATTTTTTCAAGTCGAGACAGCTCTAAAGGTCGGATTCACCCATTCACTTCTCAAGACCTGTCTCGAGGTTTATGAAGTGAGCTCACTGTCAAAAATATAAAGGACGTACATGTACATCGTAAATCTAATGAGATCAAAGCTGACTTCATTATTCAACAAATAATGGCGCCACGCGCCTGCCTGTCTTGGACTTTTCTCGAGCCGAGACAGCTTCTAAAATGTTGAGCGATTCGGACCCGAGCTTCAGCAATCGAAACACGCCTTTTTACCACCATGTGAAATATTGTCATACACTATTAACATATTAAACCACATTGAATGAATGCACGCTTTTGTGTGATTTTGCAACTTGCTTTTTATTTAATCAAACTGTGTCTTGCATTGGGCGTGCTGTTTTGGTGTTTGCAGTGCGTGTATTAAACCTTGGGTGTGTAGATTATTATAAATTGATTGGTGCCAGAGAACGCCGTCTTCAGACAGTTTCTAAGTGAGCAGGATTGGTTTGGAGCCCTTCTAAAAACGTTGTTGCATGCCCGATGGACCTTGTTGGCCGGGCCCGAACTGCGGACCTTGTTGGCCGGGTCCGAACTGCGGTCCTTGTCCAGAGAACGGCGGGCCTTGGTTAGGTGCACCAGTAAACGGTCCACCTTGTGGAGGCGGGAATTGACCAGGAAATTGGGCGCCTTGTTGAAATTGACCCGGGAATTGTCCGCCCTGTGTCGAAGGGAATTGACCAGGAAATTGGCCAGGTAGACCTTGTGGAGACATTTGGCGCTCCATTTCAAGGAGTCCCGGAAGCGGGTTGAGCTGCCGATATCCAGGATGGATTTTTTCTATTCTCTTCTCGATGGACTCCAGTTTCTTGGCGAGGCTTTTGGCCTGATGATCCAATCTGTTCAGTTGCTTCTTCTTCCTTCTGCTGAGCGTCACTGGTGCCTGTTGCGCTCCGAAAGGTTGCAGGCCAAATGGCTGCTGGCCGAATGGTTGCTGACCGAATGCCTGCTGACTAAACGGCTGAGGTCCCATTCCATTCTGCATTGCTTGTGGACCAAATCGGGGATCGTTTTGGGTAGGCCCTCCCATTCCCATTGGATTTCCCGCAACGCCACCAGGTGGCAACATGGAGTTACCTTGTGGAAGAAGTTGTTGTTGTTGTTGTTGTTGTCCAGGAAGAAGTGTGCTGGCGTCAGGGGGTGGCAGAGCCAGAGGCGCTGCAGTCGTCGGCGTCGACAGCGCCACCAACACGCTCATGACCATGAAGGTCAGGGCAAAAAGACTAAACTTCATTTTAGCCTTTCTCCAAGGTTTCCTACATTTTGTCACAAATAGAATAATACGGTTTTTAAATGCTCATTATTTAACAACGTCACGGGGTACCCTGACGTCATTTAAACTGAGCTATTTACTCTAGGCCTAGATATATATTCGTTGATTTATCTGTTATTTATTTTCTTATAGACCATGTAATATTTTCAAGGATTCACATTATCACCGGTAGGTAGCGCTGCAGCACTATAATGTTAAATCACGATCAAATTTCCCTTTAATGGTGCTTACACAATGTTAAATCAATGGCAAGGTTTCCTTTTAATGGCGGCTAACAAAAGTATGTATTTTCAAAAGGCAAATGTCGCTACAACTATTCAAAATATTATCTTTGCTACTTGAGTCATCGCATAAGACAATACGCTCCGTGCGCTTCATAGATGGCGCTCGCGCCATTTTTTGTTGTTGGAACTTTTCATGCTCGACACGATTGGCTCAACACCTCTAAAACCCAATGTTTATGATAAAGCAGAGCAGTACTGCTTGACCAATTGACTAACACTGGTTGAACGTTTCTTGTTTATGGCCTTTTTATGTTCGAGATTTTGTAATCAATGAACTCGCATTACATTTTCAGAGCTCTGGCCATGACATTTTTCTTAAACTTTATAACTAGCTACTAGTAGTTAGGTTGCTAGTCGAGCGACCATACTTACACGCACTATGCCCTTGTTGATGAAAGTCGGCCACTGTTCTCTGGTGATTGGGAAGCAACGCTGATGAAGACCTGAACTGCCTGCCCTAACATTTCGTCCGCTTTTATACGCTTGGCATGGGCGGCGCATTCTTTGTTCTTGCTCCGACTACGTGTACATACGCAGGTGCTTTTTGATTAACGATTTATTTTGCTGTATCGTTACATAAAATAGGCACTGGCAAACCACCAGTAGGCCTACGGTACCGGGTTCCATGAATGGGAAAAAGGCCGTGTGCAATCAAGGACGAGCACTAACGAGTTTTGCCAACTGTTAATCCCTAACCAGGACTCCTGGCGACGTAGTTGACTTTTTTCTTTGTTCGGGCCTTGTCGTTAGGCGCTTTTTGGCTCTCGTTTCGAAAGTTCGATTAGCGACTGAGAATCACGATTCACCACCAGGTGGCGCCATGTTCGACCGAGCCCTGAGCTGAACATAACTGTTGCTATGCCACCATCTAGCCATCTACGGCTCTACATGTAGGCCTATGAAGACTTTAGGCCTAATTAAACACATAAGGCCTAATTTAAGACATTTGTCCTAATTAGGCCTAATTAAAGACATTAGGCTGTAAGTAGACATTAATTGCAATAATAAATTGTTTATAACACTGGATACAAATCTTTTATAATACTAACTAAAACCTAAATGGTTTAAATGCATATTATAAACTACTGTAGTTACAGAATTAGTTTCAATAAGAACTCGACTAATTAGTTATGTTAATCAATGCACATAGGGTTAGCAATAATCAAGAGTATAATTAATTCAAAATAATAAATTTCCATGTAACTATTGACTTTTTGTAGCAATCATTGGGAACCAAAATGGCGGCCTTACTTGGCATGGAAACAGTGACATAACGTCTAGCGCAGCGCTAGGGTCACAGGGTTGCCATGCTGCTGTGAGTTCAGCACTCTTTTGAAGTTAGCAATCGTTCAAAACTTCGACTTGACAATACTGAGTTTGAAAAATTAAAATCTAGTTTGATAACAAGAAATTAAGACTTTCGTTTTCTGAATTTATATTTTCTCAAATTCAGTGTTGCCAATTTCAGTGACGGATTAAGATTCGTGAGTCCTGACAATCTTCGCGCAGTTCTTGTCCATGTTATAAAATCCGTGAGTTGCTAAGGCCACGTCAGCTAGGCCTATTGAAAAATAAAAACCGGCGTTCATTTTTCCCCGTCATTTTAGGCTAGTATTTTACGAATATTAGGCCTACGCATGTGGCCAAAAACTAATAGGCCTACATTAACCACCATTCGATTTTTTTTTACAAATTTGTTCATGACGTGAACAAAGTCAAACTTGTTTGATGATCAAGGGCAAGTGCCAGCCTCAACTGGATTTACGTTTTTCCAGCCCAACTGCATAGTGCGCACCCAGCGGCTAAAATTTGTTGTATTTCCTCTGCGTAAGTTGTTGAAAAGTAGCTTACGCTTAAGCTGGTAACGCCACATCAGCTTTGCATTATTACAATCATTATTAGATTTTGCAATCAGCTTGCAATTAATTATATCTTTGCTTGTGCGCACATATCTTAGCTCACATTGAGATAGCCCGCTGTAAACGCGTAAAATAAAATCGCCCAAGCCAAGAGATACGTTTAAGCGCATCTTAGCTTAACAAATTCATATATTTCAGCCTTTACTGTGCTAATAATAATGCAGGTCATCGTTGTTGTTACGCTGAGAGTTTCAGCTTCTAAGTAGGCCTACAATTGAGCAAAGTCGCCATTGCTAAATCAAAGGGTAACCGCGTTCAGTTGGTCTACATTTATGTGTTTAAGCTAAAGCTTGATACAAGAAGACGCGATTGCATATGTGCCAGTTGAGTCTGATAGTAGTATCAACTAAAAGAGCAATTCCATCCAGTTGTTTGCGAATTGCCATTTTTATTTAATCAAAATTGTCCAACAATTACTTTTCATTTGAATTTGTGCATTGTTTACTTTGTGCTGTTTGTGGTCAATATGTATTCTACAATGTACACAGGGTGTAAAGATGGGGCCGTGTGAATAAAAATCAGTATTTCCTAAGAAGCATTCAGTAACGGTAAAAGCATTTCCTTCATGGTAAAAGTA
>JAQIYI010000738.1:0-15929 GCA_034700265.1 Polyzonium germanicum | reverse complement strand
ATGACGTCATACGACTCTCTCGCTAGTCGGACATAAAAAACAAACTTTTTGATTTCATCCGACTCACTGAAAATCGGAAAAAGCCGTCGTCCGACGCAAAATCGGGCCGATTTTTAAGAAAAATCGGCCAGTGCGAATGGGCTTTAATATGACGTCGACCTGCGCGACATAAGTTCATGATGAATGCCCATGGTTTCCGGTATCGGCTTTCATCATGGTCAATGTATAGGCGTTGCATCGGCCCGATACAATGCCGATACATGGACCATATGAACAATTTCGGAATTACTTCGGAAATTTCATAGAAGCTACTGAAATACTCCGGAAATGCTTTTCTGCAATGATTTCCATCTTTCCTCAACATTTCCAGAACGTTTCTCCACTCTGCAGTCTTAGTGATGATTGCAGAAATTTCCAGAAATGTTTCCGCAATAAACCCTGACCAAAATATTGTAACTCCGTAATGCTTTTCGCAACATTTCGGCCGAAATCTTTCTGCAGTTTCCTAATATTTCCGCGACATTTGCAGAATGTTTTTGAACTTACTCAATGGTGTTGCTAGGGTTGCACGTGCTCGTTCTAGGACCGAGTTAGAGAGCCTGAAGGAGAGAGGCACGTGACTCTTTGAGAAAGATGGCGGCCAAAATCGTCATTGCGCATGCGCGATTTTTGAACTTTGGTTTATTTCAACTGATAAATACGAGTAGAATAAATCAGATAGATAAATATTTTTAAATTAATTTCCTTGTTTCATCTTGGTCTATGGCGGAGAGGAGCTTTTTGAGTCAAAGATGGCCGCCAAAATCGTCATGGCGCCTCTCTCCTTCAGGCTCTCTGGACCGAGTAGGACAGCTGCGGCGCATGGTGGTGAAAAAAAGTTATTTTTATAATTCGCTCCCATTAAATTTGAGTTAAGTTGTATGTATCTGGTTATACACCATGTAAACCGGAAGTCAGCGTCGTCTGCTATCCACAATTAAAAGTAAACTTTGCCATTGACTCCACAATGAGCAGGTGCCATGAAAGGGAAACATGGTCGTGATTTAACATTGAGCACCGCAGCGCTCCTAGTAGCGAAAATGTGAAGCCTAAAAATATGACATGGTGTGTATTAATGTTGCTGAGTTTTTTTTGTCACCTACAGGAATGGCTTATGCAATGCTGGCAAACGTGCCGCCAGTTCTGGGACTTTACGTGTCTTTGTTTCCAGTATTGGTCTACTTTCTCATGGGGACATCGAGGCATATATCGATAGGTAAATCACGCGCAAAAACTCAAAGGCGATCGATTCAAAACCCAGCAAACGTTAGTGATTTTATCGATTCGATTAGGAATATACATGTATGTCTCGATAAATTCAACATTTAAAAACCGAGTTTCTATTCTTAATTATTTAATAAACTAACAATGTAAGCACATTGTTGTGTCTTGGTTTACTGTTAAGTTCAAAATTTGAAACAAAATAAAATAATGAGGCAATCCCTGCATAAGGTTATATTTCTGATTGGTCAGCATTCCCCCGCTGCGCTCCCAAGCCTTAAACGATAAATTCCATTCACTAAACAATAAATTCCATTCATTAAACAATAAATTCGATTCACTAAACAATAAATCCCATTCATTAAACAATAAATTCCATTCATTAGACAATAAATTCCATTCATTAAACAATAAATTCCATTCATTAGACAATAAATTCCATTCATTATACAATAAATTCCATTCATCTGCATGGAAAAATGTCGACGTATTCTCAGCGTGTATTGGGATTTATTGAAGTCGAGACAACTCTAAAACTCCTTAGTGATGCCTATAAATCATCATACGCTTTTGCATTAGGCACCTTTGCGGTTGTTTGCTTAATGCTCAGTAAATCGGTGGACAGACTGAGTTCGCCACTGCCGCCGACGGGAATCGACACTGCGAACGCCACGTTATTATCTTTTGACGACATCTTTGAAGGCGGGACAGAGCAGACGGTCCACTATTCCGCAGTTAATGTCGCAACCGCAGTTTGCTTGGTGGTCGGAGTAATGCAGGTACGCGGTACATACCAGTAGGCAGTAGGGTACATACCATTAGGCAGTAGGGTCACTAACGGAGGCTACTCATCAAATTAAGGGTTTAATTAGAGTCCTCATCAAATTAAGGGTTTAATTAGAGTAATTAAACTAAGCTATTACGCTCTTAAGCCTGTTTACGACATGGAAATCCTCACAGATATATATGAAGTTCTGACGCGACCGAAGGTATAATAAAATCCTAGCTATTTTCTTAAATATTAATAGCGGTGCTCTGTCCGTCTCTCTGTCCGTCCTTCCTTCCGTGTGTCAGCTGTCAGTGATTCCCTGTATCCGTCCATCTGCGTTTTTTTTGAAAGAATAACTTTCCCACTACCAGGGCGCGAACCGGGAGTCTTTGGGTTGCGAGGCGAGCACGCCTGCCACTCAGCCACACAGGCTTTCATGTCTATCAGTTAAAAACTTGATTTTGTTCATTGGTCATGAACTTTGCGCCCTTTTTAATTTCCCGCTTCCCCCTTGCAACCAATCGCCGGAGGCCATCCTAGCATGCAGCGAGGCTTAAACCGCTCTCAGTGAGAGGGACTGTGGATTAGTCTGTGATATCGGAGTGTGAAAAGACGCCCAGACGGAAATGAAATATATTTGAAATACAAACTGTATTGTATTAGCATGGCATATACACAATTATACATGTATGTGGGAATATATTTTCCAAATATTTTCCATAAATTGTGCAAAAATATACTGAGTATCTTGATTAGAAATATTTAAAATATTTGACAAATACGCTCCAAATATACAATTTTACATGCATGTCACCATTTAAACTATATGGATTAATACGGGATATGCAACCATATATGGCATCATTTGCTCGTATATATAGAATATATTTACCATATATTCGACATACAATCATACATGTACAATGTATATGGATGGTATGGGCCCAATTACGAATATTTCCAGTGTATTTCCAATATATTGCCCATATATTTGTCCATATATATTTTTTTACATTTAAAATATGTTTAATTTCCGGTGTGGGTGTAGGTGGTGAGTTGTTAGTACAGCTGTAGTAAGGTGACTAAGGCTAGCTGGAATCACTATAGTGACTTTTAGAGCTGTCTCGACTTGAAATAATCCCGATATGGGCTGAGAAAACGTCATTTTTCTTTTCAAAGAGAATGGAAAAACGACGTCATCAGAGCCTGTCTTGGGATTTTTTCAAATCGAGACAGCTGTCTGGCTAAATATATTGTATTTCCTGAATTAAAATGTTATTACGAAAAGTAATCGTCGATGACGTGACGGCTCTGGTAGAGTGACATGACGAACCCGGCGATGGACACAGCTATCCAGAATAACTTCCATCTCAGACACTGTCTGGTGCCGATTTGCGTGAAGCCCGTCAATTTGGTGCGATGCCAGAATTCCTGCAAATCCACCAACTCCAGTGACTTTCCTTGTAGTTCTTCGATTTGATCTGCCGTTTAATGTAACAAAATAAGTCCGGAATTATTCGATATACAGGTTTTTACAATTAAAACTTGTCAGAACTTGGTTAGTATATACTGTTGTTTGTGCTTGAGCCGATTCTGACAAAATGTTCCATCTGTTTAGGCGAAGTTTTATTTGACGGGAATTCCTTTTCTAAGCGAAATGTCGACATTTACACTTGGATACTTGGACATACAACTTTAAACTATACAGGTAGATAATACACAGCGAGTTTAATTTTGTTTAAATCAATGAAGGCCTACATTGTAGTTCAAAATTCCACTCAGTACATGCCTGCTCATCATTACGTAGCACCCGCCTTGGCAACGTGGAACCTATCAACTCAATTTCTAAACAAAACAAAAACCCCACAAAATATGAAAATAAAGAAACACAACATCTCAAATTCGTTTTGAGTAATAACATTGTATGAAATGACAGATTAATATCAAATTCATCTATGTACTGGGTAACCTGCGCTGTATGCGTGTAGACCAATCATGTTAATGGACAGCATGCAACTGCATGCCACATATGGCAGGTTGGTTCAAGTGGTGCTAGTACAAATTGATCAACTTGTAGCACCGCTTATTGATTGTTGGAATCGATTGTTTGAACAATCGTTTCTTACACATACAATTATTAGATTATAAAAGCTGAATATAAAGACTGAAAAATTGTTCTTGTAGGGAAGGGCGGCCGGGTACACCATAGTAATCCTCCATGCATATATGCATACGAGTATACGCATTTATGAGGGATTTAATAAAAAAAAAACATTCTTACAGCACATTTTGTAGGCCTAAACATTTTTTTTTTTCAAAACGCTTAATTCAATTTGCCGGTACCTATGCTTAATTAATACAGTGTATGTGCAGATGATTTCACAGAAAATACTGGGTTATTTGACCATGCAATTTGGCCGAGCAATTAAAGCGAGCGAATTTATTTAAAGCAATTTCTACTCTTTTTATAAATGGATTTCATTTACAATTGTCTTTTACCGGTACTCTTAATTTTATTTCATATTAATTGATTGGCCAAGCAATAAGTTTTGCCTATAGGGGCTATAGTGAATGAAAACTTTTTAGTACGGTACGGAGTACTTTTGACGCCTATTCACATAGGCCTTAGCGAGTACGGAGTGCCGATGACGGACTTCTGCGATCACCGGCGCCGTTGTCATGGCAACAGTCTGTCAACGACCACCTTTGCCGCTGAACTCGCCCAATTAGAATGGGCCTTTACCTTTCGTGATCATTCTGATTTATTGATTATACCGGTATGTGAAAATGGGGCGACAAACGAGGATGGGGGGGTGGTGTCAAAATCTTTGCCTGGTCAAGACAAACATAATTATCATTTAAAAACTGACATAAATTTAATTAATTGAATTAAATTAAATTAAAGTTCGGTAATTTTAATTTTAATTACCGGTACCGTAATTGTGATTTAATTATAATTAAATTTAAATTAATCGTATGTAATTTAATTTAAATTAATTAAGTAAGAAATACAGTTAAGTACCGTAATTAATTAAGTTAATTTGAATTTAAATTAAATTAATTTAAATTCAAATCAAGTAATTTAAATTTAATTAAAACTAATTAAATTAAATTACAATATTTAAAATAAGTTTCATTTTCTTTGTTTAACACTAATTTGAATTTAAATAAACTTAATTTAAATTCAAAATTAATTAATTTAAATTTAATTAAAAATTAATTAAATTAAATTGCAACATTTAAAATAAGTTTCATCTTTGGATGGCTTTTACCATCCTGCCATTCCTGTCATTTCTGTGGGTGTGGGTAGGTTGTCCTTGCTCACTGGAGTTCCCCTTCCCGCACGGTGGCCCCATCTGTGGCGAGTCGTCTAAAGAAGAACTATTGATGCCTCAGTAGGTCAGACTCGCAGAACGCCCGCTGCCTGCGGGTGTGCTCACGCGAGGCTACAGCGAGTCGTCGGTTCGAATCCCGCCAACCTATCCCCTGAGTGTTATGTTGTCCGCCCTTCTCCAGATTAGTTCTCCGGTCAGCTTTCGTAGCCATTTTTTTTCCAGTTATTTGGCTGAGAAACGCCATAAATTGTGATGTGAAAAGCCAAAAAGTGTTTTTACAAAAAAAACTATCGATGAAAGGGCAAAGTTGATACATCGGATAAAGACTTCTACGGTGCCTCCTAACGACAATGCGGATTACTGAAAGTTTCAATTTGATTTTCATTTTATCCAATAATAACGAGTGTAATCTCGAATAAATGGGTGTTTTTGATTATTTAACAACTGTTTTACGAAAATAAATGTAAAAATAATGAAATAATTCAAAATTAGTACCGTGTAGCGTGGCCTATCGGAGGCTCCGTACAGTTCGCCATTTTTTTTTTCCCCCCCTGACCTGAAACTGAAAGCGGAGAAGAGTGAGGAAAGTAGGCCTATGAAGATGTAAGAGCAAATTTCAATTTTGATTTTAAAATCGTTAATTTACGTTATAATTGAGCTTCGCGTGTTACTGATCATTTGAGTGGTTAGTTATTATTCCATTGCATTTCTAGAAATTATTTCTCTAAAATGTCCCAACAGGCCTAGGCTTAGTAAGGGGAACAACTCTGTCGCGCGAGGTAGGCCTACGTGCTGCGCCTGAATCGCCGCACCCAGCGAGAAACTTCGATTGCAGTTCAAGTAAGCCTAACGTCCATGTAGCCATGTAACCAAAGACTTTATACTACCTTCGGTGTAACCATCGATCCATGTAGCCTAACCATGTAGGCCTACCGTTAAACGACGCCCACGATTTGTGATGTAGGCCTAGGCCTAATCTTGATTTGATTGAGACATTTTATTAGGCCTAGTGGGCCTACGGTAAGCCTAAGTTCGCACAACCGCATGAATTTGTGTGAAAAAAATTTAACGTCCGTCAAGCTGCAAGAAGCTCTTCATTGGCTTTTCCAGTTTTGCTGCGCGTAATAGGCCTAATCACTAGGCCTACGCCTAGCGCAAATCTCAGACCTGTCTCGAGTCAAGACAGCCTGTCTTGACTCGAGACAGGTCTGAGATTTGCATTAGTGATTCCGGCCGAGGCCTACTTTGTTCAGAGCGCAGCCTAATACGAACTGTGATGTTTCAGGACCGAAAGTTGATTTAGGCCGACTATAAAGCGGGTTTCACATGCATAGAGCGCCAGCGAACGAACGAATTCGAGGCGAATTGTGACGACACGAGCTGAACCGAAAACAAAAAACATAGGGTTTATCGTCTGTTTAACTTCCGGTAGCTCTTCGGGTGATCGTGTCGAACTACGAATCAGCGAAATCGCGACGAACGACTACCGTACGTTGACGAACTACTTGACGAACGATTTCGTTCCTGTTTTTTGCCATCGATGACCACGATTTTGAACACATGAAGCAATTTTCCCATGCAGCGAACGACGACGAACAAACGAGCGAATTTGTGTCGAATTGTGACGTAACAAGTGGTTTTCGACAATTTTATAAATGCAAAATGTCACGAAGAGTCCAAATTGGTCACGTTCGTGATGAATTCGGCGTGAAATTCGCTGCATGGGAAACCTGCTTGAGTAATTTGTGACGAATTCGCGTGAAATCCGTGGCAAATTTCTACATGTGAAACCTGTTTTCACAATTGAACAGCCTTTTGCAATATTTGATATACATATAAATGTGACCAGTCCATGATGTCAGCTGTGCTTATTCTGCGCACCATGATGGAATCTGATGGGTCCCATTACAATCTTCACATAGTTGATCAACTGAAATTTCGCGTCAAAAAAAATAAAAATAGTGGACCAAATTAAATTCCAGCAGTACTTTGGATCTACATGTGGGCCAAAGTCCTTCAAAATACTCACTTTTATATTCCCATTCGATTAGGGTTTGTTGGGCATAGATGATTTGAGATCTTCAAAGAAACGGCTGTCAATTTAAGCATTTCTCGATGTCCAAATTTTCTTTTTCGATTTAGAATTTGTTTAAAAAATTCCTTTCTTGTTTTTAGTTGAAAATCGGTTCACGGTGAATTTGCGTGTTGCGGCAACACGCAAATTCACCGTGGACCGATTTAATACATGTTGATAGCCTGCACAAAATAAACATGCGCGAACTCAAAACGAGAAAGTAAATCTTTAGGACAGACATTGAAATTTTATGACTTGCAAGCACAAATTGCGCCAGCCTTCAAGAAGGCGCCGCTCTTATCAAGAATTTCGAACAGTTTATGACTACCTTCACCAAGCCTACTTCTAATTATTTTTATTTTTCAGAATCAAACTGTGGTGATCAAAGATGTGATAGATAAGCCAAGTGTTTATGATTATAGTACCTTTTTCATCAGGCAATTGAGGTAAGCAAGTCACTCACGTGAGTCACGTCTCTTAAAAAATTACTTATGTACCGGTAGTCCTAACATTTGTCCAATTTCTGGAAAAAAATTATCGTTTGTTGGAGAATAATGAAATGCCATACTGTAGGTATTAGCTGAGAGTCTAAAGTAATGCAATTTTTGTTTCGTGGATAACGATATTGAATTGAAACTAAACGAATAATGCACCTTCAATGCACTACAACGTGTCACTGAATTACTCCACACAACACTGGGGCCCCATGGACATTTTGTAGAGAAAGCTTATGCTGCCATAGCATTTATGCCTAAGCAATAAGCATGGTATGGTGCCAGACACTACCATTGGGTATTCATTGTCTCATGAATAGAACCTATGGAACTGAATGTGTTGTATATGACACCATAAGTCATTGGGATATACTCACATTAATAACCATGATAGAATCCGGATTCACGGGCTTCCAAATAACGGCGCCCTTCTGCCATCAATGAATCATCCTTCACCTTGGATTCGCTTTCGTGTTGCGTACACCTTACAGCTTTGTTTTTGCTCACATGTGATTCCATTCACCATGCGTGGTGATTAACCAATATCAGCCATGTTAAAAAAGAACCATGGCGCGATTTAACCATGCATGCATGTATAGCAGCTACCACATCCTTACAGACTTAAGCTCCCATTACTCCTGACAACTTGTGGTTAGGAGGTTTCTTGATCTTTTACTAATAAAATTTAATAAAAGGTAAAAATAAATCTTAGAAAATAAAATGATTAGACCTAACCCAGGTTAAAAAGCGGAATAATGCAGATGCTAAATTTGATATCTCCATCGTCACGATACATATAATTAAAGGATAAGTGCAACAATATACCGTACCGTAATCATGTTTAGGGTATATTATTGCATTCATGTAGGCCTATACCCCTTTTATTTCGATTCATCACGGCGTTGGAGATTTTGCATGCGACAAAACCATGCGGCAGTTGGAAAACACACTTTAAGATGAATTTGTATGCTTACTCAGAGTCCATTGAATTTAACACGTGATCTTTTGAGCTGATAAAAGCGCGCCAAGGGATGTACGACTGTTCTACATAGAAATCAAAATGAAACCTCTTCTGAAAAATGTTTTTTTCATAGACAACATGAGGAGACTTGTGAGAATTACATCAGGTGCTTGTGAGAGGGTAAAGCTTGCCATACAATTAATATTAAATATTATTAATGGGCCTTTTTACTTTCTATGTACCTATTTGCAATTTTGAATCTCAAATGTCAACGAGACTTTGCAATGCAACGCTCTTGACTGCAAACAGGCAAAAAAATACCCATTGCCAAATCTGCAATATTTTAATTTAAATTTTGAATATGATCCATGAAAACTCAATATCACATAGGTCCAGCTGCACCCTAACATTTTGGGGATTAAAAATATGGCTGGAAATATAGAATTTTGCAATCTGTGCCAAGAATCATAATGGTTTGATCCACATGGTGCGATATAAAACTGGTCAACTGAGAAAACCAGTTTTAAAACAAAGGGTTCTACCAGGTCACATTATGACGAACGATAGTCTGTCGATCCAGCTTAATTGGCACGATGGAGAACGAATCACCCTCGCAGTAAACACGCACAAACACAAACAATTAATCTTGTGAGGGATGGCTGAATAGATATTGAGTAAAAGCAGTAGTTGTTTGGGATAAACGCCCCATCGCGAGAGTAGATCTATAGTCTGTGCCTCATCAATATATAATACGATGAATTTACTTTTTTCCTCCGGAAGTTAATGGGCGCCGCCATTGCGCATGGAATCAACGCGCGTGCGCATGCGCGCACTTAAGAATGGCTTCGCCACCAATCATGTTTGCGAAGGACCAGAGCATGTGACGTCGAATTAAGAAATCGAGCGTAATGGCGGCCATGAAACGAGAAGCCACGCCCTCTAGAAAAAGGTCAATAGGTGAACTTTCTCCCGTTCCGCGCTTTGCAACGAATTCTGGTTAGAGTGGTGCAGCAGCGCTCAAACACAAGACATCGCCAGACAGCGCGTGATTGTAAACAACGCTATACAGAATCATGTGCCATTTTAGTCGCTCGGCCGCTTCGCGGCCCATCGCCTTGTTGGCGGACGTCTCTGCGCACTCAATCTACCAGACTGACCGAACTACCAGGGGCCTACGAGGGGGGGGGGGAAACCACTCTCGATCTCCGATGGAAGATGGGGTAATGCTGACCCTCCTGATTGGCTAAGAAAGCTAAGAAACTATGCAGGGATTGGCTGGAAGGGGGAAGCGGGAAAATCGAAAGCGCGCAAAGTTCATGACTTATGAGCAACATCAAGTTTTAATCTGAAGTGGACATGAAAGCCTGCGTGGCTGAGTAGAAGCGTGCGCGCCTTTAAAACCAAAGGTGCGCGTTCGCGCCCTGGGAGTGGAAAAATTATTTTTTCAAAAATAAAACGCAGACGAACAGGCAGACACACGTACAGACTTCCGCTATTAATATCTAACATGAAACGTCAAACGACGTAGGACCCAAGATCATTCAGGAGATGCACTTCATGACTGCCATATTAGCAACCCAGCCAAGGTACAAAGAAGATGTGGCCTACTTTAAACAACATCTCTTTAAAAACAACCATTTGCCATTTGAGTGCCACAGGGTCTCTCGTGTGCTTCTTCACTTCTTAGACTCAAACAATTATGGCAGTGTGATTGCTAAAAATAATTATTTAACCTATTTATTTATTAGTTTCTAATTAAGACAGTTTTTCAACTGTCTTTTAGCTTTAATGCATTCTTCTTTCGAATTCGCTGCTGGAATAGCTATTTTCGTTTTGCCTGTGTCCCTATTAGAAACAGTGCCAATAGAAGCTAGCCTCTAGACTTTTTATTCTGCGCTTCTAGGCCTACATTACAGCTGTCAGAAATAATTTTTCACTTTCGACTGAAGAGCCAGGTGCCTCGTAAAAGGCCTTTTCAAACACTAATGTTTATTATAAGTGGGCTATTAGCCTATTAGACTAGCCTAGAGGTTATACTAATGTCCAGAGCGAGAGTAGGCCCTATACACTTAGCATCAAATCGTGAGCACACTAGCATCGTAAAAAATAGCTTCATTAGGCCTATATACTGTAAGGTCTATTTGCTATTAATGATTAGGCCTATTGGAAATTCTAATCGAAATGCTGCAATTTGTCAGAAAGTCACTTTTAAAGTTTTACAGCCGAAGCCGTAGGACTACTCATCAAGGACACTTGAGGGCATATAATTGGATCATTTGATATTTTGGCCGCTTAATGACGTCATGAAATGACATCATAGCGGACTACTATCTGCGCAACATCGTAGACCAAGCATTATATGTAGGGATTTTGTTTTTGGAGCTTGCCCATCAAGTTTTTTTGTCGCCGCAACGACTTTAGATATGCCTATTTTCTTTTTTGGCGACCCTACTGTCGCCTTATGTATAGAAATAACCCTACCGTATGCAACGAGGCTTGATTAATTATCAATCATGTGTGAACCGCTATGTGTTGGTTTTGAAAATTCTTTTGTTCGGACTTATTTTCCGTGAGAAAAATATGGTATGCCTCAGGGGTTGGGGGGGGGACGATCCCACGACCTTCCGAGTCCCGGTTAGATGCTCTCCAGTTGAGCTGCACTGACACCATACATTCTATAATCTACACACTTTAATTTTCGGTTTTCTCCTCAATTAATTCACGATTTGTAATCGGACACCCCATAGGAATCATTGGGGAGCTCCCGTGGCTCTGCGGGTTTAGTGCTCGCTTCTACTCCTGACCACTGGGGGTTAGGTGTTCGATTCCTTCCTGTATCCTTTGGGTGTTTGTCTTGTTCCTTGATCGTCCCATGAATCTGCGGCATACCTTGTTCTTCTCACACAAAATAAGTCCGCGACTCCGCGTAAAAGAATTTTCAAAAATAAAAAACCAAAGAAATAACCAAATACGCCCTAAAAGGGCCACACCAAGCCTCGTCATAATTGTTGTCCTACATAACCTACACCTACATGCGCATAACATGCATGTTATGGAATTGAATGCCGTAGTGCACAATTTATTGCCAAAGTTATATGTTTGCGAATGTTCGTTACGTGACTCGATCCATAGAAACAAACGAAAAAAAATGGACCAACTTTCCGTTTCTTTTCGGGGAAAACGTGCGCCCCAGGGGTGAACGTCCCTGTTAATTGCGAAATTAGGCTGGGCTTAGTATATATATGCTGCATGCATGCATGCATGTGGGTGTACCCTATATCACGTAGGCTACTTCCTTCCTTCCTTCTTGCCACGCAATATTTGTTTACATAGAACTGTGATGAACAGCTTCTCTATATGATGTGGCATCTTCGTTTCTGTAGCGTTGCTATGGCGACCAGAGATGCTGCGGAGAGTGTAAAATCAGTAGGTCACCTTAGCCATATTTCCAGGCTCAAGCATCCCTTCGGCATGTCTTTTTTATTCCAAATGGAAACTTTTTTGAGGTGGAGTAGTTGTCTCTGGATGCCGGAATTAGCCTCAACTCACTCCGCTGGCAAATGAGCGCTTTTTTTTCCCCCTCCAACTTCTATGCATCAGCAGTTATTCCTGTCTTTTTAGGTTGCAGTTGGTGCTGGTGCGTGGCCAGGCGAAGTGGTTCGCTTACTGGATGTCGTGTGTCGGTCGAGCGGGCTCATGGCGTTGAGCCTGGGTTCTGAAGGTGTTAATGGATGTCGACTGCAAGGATTCTTCCTGCATTCTAAGGGGCACGTACTTGCGAATGTGTTAGCTCGCTGCGGCTTTATTAAGATTATTTTTTAATTCGGATAAATGCCGTCATGTTGGACTGTCAGCCAAAACCTACGACCAACACGAACACCACTGCTACCAAAGAAGATCCAATCGATTGTAAATACTGCCAAGGTAGGAGGCCTGATTGGAAGTTAGGTTTTTTTTGGTCGCATTTTTTTTTTAAATTACGATTCGCGAAGCTATCTACCATGTACAAATGGAAATGAACGTTAGCCGCCATTAACGGGAATGGTGTTCCTGATTCGACTTTGATCCTTATGGCACACTCATATGGGCTACGTAGGCCTATATAGTGTATTCATGCCGGTCATTCCCAAAAATCGTCTTGTTTCCTAGAAAACTTGGTCATACTTTTTTTGAGCGCCCAGTTAAAGTTAATTAACAATTGAGGCCATAATGGCGATTTTAGAAACAATTTTTCTAGTTAAAAAGGTTTAGGCCTATTTCAAGCCTCGAATGTAGGACCCGAGTCCGCAGGATGTTTATTGAGTGTAGGTGTCGCTTGCGTCACATCCTGTTGAACGTAAAGGAGCACGTAAATATACCACCTAAACTACACCAATGTTAAGAACAAGGGGCCAGGGGTCACCTTGGAGCGAGAAAATTTGGGAACGCGGAGGCTGGCAACAATGTGACTGAGGCTCGAGTCACTAATGATGACTTTTAAAGCTATCTCGACTTGAAAAAAATCCCAAGACAGGCTGAGAATATGTGATTTTTCCATTCAGAGAGAATTGAGAAATGACGTCATCAGAGCGTGTTTTGGGAGTTTTTCAAGTCGAGACAGCTGTAAAATTCATTAATGATTCTAGCATTTTTGATTGCTGGCAATTTAGTTTGCTCCATTAATATATTGAGTTTGAGTAATCACTCAAGCGAGTCAAGTCAGCTTTTTTATTCACCATTTAAACCGGAAACGAGCGTTGTTAATTACAGATAAATGATTAGGTCAGGATTATTAATATTAGTATTGGTTATCCTGAAATTTTATAATTAGGTTTTTTTTTACTATAGGCCTACCATTGAGTGAGGTTACCAGTAGACCTGTCTTAACAAAATTTGTTGATTGGTTTTGGGTCCAAAATGCCTGCATTGAACGAAATTCAATTTTTTTTTTTGGGTTTGAAATATTCAAATCCAGCCATGATATTCAGTAGGCCTAGATGATTTTCTAGTAATGCAGTGCTAGATAGGAAGTTGAATTTCCACAGCTGCTAAAACACGGAATTCATTGAGTTTCCTGTCTAAAAATAGAGCACTTGAGTCTCAGACAGCTGATGGCTATTTTTTTTTCTTCAAAAAAACTTCATTAGAGGTTTTGCGGAGTAGGACTAGGCGCAGACCATGCTCTAAATTCAACGCGCATCTTTTCTTCGGTTAGGCCTACTGCCAGGTATTCACGCGTATGTCTGGTCTGGGGAAATATTTGCAAAATGAACTCCCAACTTTTCAACGATTCAGCATCGTCCGCACTCCACAGAGTCCACACTTTGCTCAAAACGTGTGTTTGTATTCTTAAAACGCAGGTTTTAAGTAACATTCTCCATTGCTCCACTATTACAATGTAATTATGAAAGTCGAATCACTACTGCGTTTTAGGGCTGTATCACTAACCACTGACTTGTGCTTTTCTTACTCAAGTCAGCGTTTTTTCACGTGCGAATTGTCATTGAATTCCATTATTGATAGCACTTGCATTCTCAAGATCGCACGTTCACCGATCTTGATGTGTATAACGCTGACTTGAGTAAGACTCTGGTTAGTGATATGGCCCGAAGTGCCCAGCCCAAATAAAGTTCGCTAAGTTCCTCGGCAGTAGTGATTCAAGCCTTAATGATAAGAAATCAATTAGCCAATATGATTTGTTATACAATGTATATTTCAGGCGCCTTATTTTTTTTTGCACATTTTCGGCGCTCATTTATTGAGAAGTTTTTAATATAAATAATTTAAATTTACAAAATGTTAAATCAGAAAAAATAAAAAAACCTTAAAATATTCGGCGCACATTTACTGAGCAAGTTTATATTAGAAGTCGGCTAGCCTAATAATTACTTTACAAAATGGCAAAACGAAAAAAACCACCTTAAAATGTCCCATTTGGCGCACATCACCTAATTTTGGGTGGAGGGGCATTGGCCTATTACCCACCCTTGGTTACGCCACTGATATATTTGTCCAAAAAAGTTCAAACTGATTGTCAAAACAGGGTTTTATTTTATAGTTTGGGGTCATCAAAATGACCCCACAGTCCAGGAATTGTTAAAATTAGTCAGCTTCTAAGCGCTAACAAAATCCTTTAAAGGGGGGGGGGAGGCCTCCAGTTTTAAAAATTAATATTTTGATTTTAAATATGCGCCTTTTTATAAATTCCGTATACCCTTACCGTCGTTGTGTTGAAGAAAAAATTTGAAATCGGCCTTATAGTTTACCTGGGATTCGAAAGGATGCAATGCGATTTCGATGTTTTATCGAGGGCATGAGAAAAGAAGAAATTTTCATATGTTTCGGAACTACTTCTGGTATTCAGCAGTTATTCGTAACCAGTGTTCTGTACAACAACATTTTTGCAGCGACAAATTAGGCCTAACATAATTAATAACACAAACTAAAAAAGTTCATGTCGCAAGCAGGATTCGAACCCACAGCTGCGTGTTGAGGAGGGGACCACTGCTGCAATGCTTCATTTTATAGCCAGTAGACGGCGATTCTGCTACGTTCCTGCACGATACGCGACACTTCAACATAGTAAACGCACTGTTACTGCTGAACAAAATGCTAGGAATGTCAAATTTTATATCAGACGTTATTTTCCTTCCACTCTCAGATTATTGGACATGTAGTTACGCTAAGAATAAATACCCTAGGCCTAAATGTATTGCTACAGTTTCAATGCATCCAGTTTGTTCAACTTTTACGTCTTAACTGTTGCTGCTAAAAGAGAGAGAGAGGCGCCATGATGTGAAAAAGAATATAAATTAAAAATAGAAACAAGACACAATAAAATAAATTACTTGCACGAGTAGCCTATTGTTTATGAATAGACCTTATCGATGTGATTAACGCATGTTCAGTCGAATAAATAAAGTTCTATTTTGATTCTGTGCGCGTGCTTTCTGCTGAATTCCTTAATAATGACTGCCGTCTAGGGATGCGCCGATGTATCGGCATCGGCATCGGCATCGGCGCCGATTGTACGAAAAACCATGCATCGGCATCGGCA